>LUCH01002271.1:48493-65407 GCA_013368495.1 Paragonimus heterotremus | reverse complement strand
CCCCCAACTAGTAAAGAATCTCTCGATAATCAAAAATTCGGCGGCTTTGAAAGGCGCAGTGTAATACATTTTGCCTAGGGATTCACTTTTGATGTGGATGATATCATGTGTGACAGATGAGTCGTTTCTGCTAAGGTATGCGTATGATGACGTCGTTAGCACTGTTGTATAACAGGCAGTTTCGTTGTGAGTAGCATACTATTAACAAGCGACGTTTAGGAACAAAAGAACAAGCCCCAACGCCAGGAAGAAGGCGGACCAGAAGAGCTTATCAGAATAGCGTGTACGCGTTATGGAAGCAGTGTTACCAGAGCGAACGACAACACATTGCCACCCAATGTATGTGAATGCATACCAGCCACGCAAATGAGTGTACGTGCTTGTGGTCCCAGGTTTAGCATGACCTATACAGAAGTCCGTGCAATAAACGAGTTTGCAGGTCAAGCGTCCTCGGCGGTCACACGCGAAACTCTTCTTTACGTTGCCTACCGGATGGCTATACTGAAGTGGCTATTTGGTCTAACACAGGCTCTTTGTTGTTCAATACGTCCAAATGCTCCATGTCTCCTTCTTAAAAGCACAACCTACTAGCACTTTTTTTTATACTTGTCCCCAAATACCGGTTGAGAGCAAATTTATTCCCACGTTCAAACCTGTTAAGTATTTTGGTATCGCCTTGAAAAACACCCTGGGATGACTTTTTTTTGTTAACACAGTGAGGAGGTTCACTTGCTAATCTAGTCGTATACTCATATCCTCCGTCTTGCGAAGGCATGTCTACTCCGCTCCGGCTAAATTGTTCTCCAGCCATTTGCCCAGATCTTCTAACCAAAAAATCTCAACCTCTTTCTAGACTCACGAGCCATTTGTCTAATTGTAGCGGGACTTCCCGTTAAAATGTCGTTGACATTATAGTCGTCCACAACCTTAGGAGCAGGTCACCTGCCCCTAAACTTTTGCCTGATTCCGATTATCCTCTTCATTCTGACCGCTTTGGTATGCACGCCCTAACTCGGTCCTGGTTCAAAATCATTTATGTGCGTCCGATTCTTTCATCACCCCGTACATAACAGTCTATTGTCATTTTTTGCAAAAGAACTGATCGTAAGGTTGAATTAATAATTTCATTAAATAATTTGTCGGCTAAAAAGGTAGTGGAGCGTATGTCCACAGTTCACCTTCCAAACATTTCTTGATTTCACTCGAGGAAGTAAGCAATTCCAGCCTATTCAGTTTTTGTGATCAGGACAATCTGCTAATGCTAATTCGATGTGTTACAATTGCTGATGAACAGGGATTAGGAGCGAAGAATGTACAAAGGCTTGAACGAATTTCCCGTTACAACACAGCACATGATGTTTCGTCGCTTCATAGATCACCTCAACTGACAGACTATGAATCATATTGTGAATGGTATGTCAGATATCCCACAGACGCATCGAAGCCACGCTAGGTTATGTTCGTTTATCTTTGCTATGTTGTCAGGTTGTGTACAGAATGCTCTTTTGCACAGCCGTCGAGCAGACAACCAGGATGTGGGAGTGGACTGGTAACATGCCTTTCACGGCAAGAGACAGCATGTGCATACTCATTAACCTGCAGGGCTGGGAAGCTTTTCCGCAGCGCGGTACAAAGTATGCGGTTGATAGTCCACTGCCAAACAGCCTTCACAGAGCAAGGTGATGGAGACAGCTCACTTTTCACTTACCACGATTACAACATCCCGTGCTGTTATCATACAAAGCTTATTCAAGATCCAGCCCATCCATCGGCAAACACTTAATACCACTTGAGTGGACGGAAAGCCCTAAATGATCACTTTCTCATTGCAAAACAGTAATTAGGTTAACTTAAGTCGTACTCAGTTTTAGTTCTGTGTACGCAGTGCAGTCTAGTGCACAGGAGAAATTAACTGGATAAGACTTAACATTTAGTGTATGGTTTTAACTCTGATAAAAACACCACACCAGTTGAAGGTCCACTCACAATGAATGAGGCAAACTGCCATTAGTTACGTCATAGTGCTCACCAAATGTATGGAATGTCACTAATTCACAGCCAAAAGATCACATTTTCAGTTATGTCAAGAAGCCAAGCGAACAGCATGGGAAATTAGGCAGTTTATTTGAATGAAGATGGCGAAATCTTCGAATGCACCCAAATCTGAAGTTAGGCGCTGAAATCTTCCACTTTCGAGAGGAAAACAAGCAAATAGCTGAAAAACAACGCTCATTGAAAACCACGTCACGAATTAGCGAGACTTGTGAATTATCTGCGCAAGAATTGTTTAGCTTAAGCACTCATTATTCGGCGCGAATATCTCTTACATCAGCAAGCACAGTGAGAACTGAACAAATACGATTGAAGTGCAAAAGAGAGTACCCAAGGTGTTACCAGTAAAATGGTGCTTAGAGTAGATGCTGCGGAATGTTTTTTGGCATGATCTGCAGGATGCCAACTAGATGTCTGTCACACCCAAAGACACTCTTTGTCGACGTTGCGGCCGACTGACGAGGTGGACAGATGATGTGGCGCAGATAAACGAAATTTTTCACGAAGGGGTTGGTAGCTGTAGATTGGGTTTGTCTCCCGGGCTGGGACCCTGGCGAATCACAGAGTCGGTGGCTTCAGACGTTAGGTGAGATGGCGGCTAATTGAGCTCAGTGGCGTGAATGTTGTCGTTGTTTGGCTGAGTTGTCTGTATAGTGAGTGCATTTAATGACGCGGGACAGTGAAAGCCGTAATGAAATTGTCTTGCTGATGACGCCTTACTTTCACTTACAACTCGGTTGTTCGTTTGCAAAGGTGTAGGCACCTTGATGTTAAATGTTTGGCCGATTTTGATCGCATGGAAAACGGTTCGAGTCAGAGACTCACTTCCGGCGTCCCCGATTAGAACATCCGATCCACCTTAGGATGACAACACATCGGACCACAGATGCAACTGTACACAGAGACTCAATCTGGTCCGCAATGTCGACTACGTAACTTGAGTAACTTTGTCAATAGATCTCTAGGAACAGTCTAACCGAGTGAACCTCAGGAGTGGCAAATCACAGAGGTTTTTACATCGCATAATGGCGCTTTCGAGGGCACGACATCAGATAAGATAAAGCGAAGTTTGCTGTCCATATGCAAACAGCCCAAGTACAGTAGAAGTGAACCAACTAGTTAGTAATTCGCGAGAATGAAAACACAATCCATCACAAGATGAAATCGAAGATTATATCTCAATATGTATCAAGCTGTGAACAGTGATGACATATCAAGCAAACTGGCCAGAGGTGACCAAGTTGGCGTGAAAATCGACTAACGGAAGAGTTACCCGTACTGACCGCTCATCATTCGCGTGATCGGAAGCGAAAGGTGAGTGTACAGAAATAAAAGTACGGCGGGCTATTAACGAAAACAATGCTCTCTAGTTATGAGAATCAAGCCCAGCAGTCACATCCGCGTACATGCCAAGAAAGCATTCAGAGAAATTGACAGTAAAGCTGAACGAAAAAGATGCAAATGTAAATGCCTTGTCATGAATACGATTAATGTAAGGATACTATTTTATTTATCGCTATAAGTTTTTATTTCATCTTCACACAAACACCTTTTTCCTACAACCTCCCAGAAACCATTTTCCATCAAGCTGGATTACGCGGAAGACGGTCTGGCTACGGGCAACGCAAGTGTTCATCTATGCAAACGTTCCGACGCCGAGTACCTTGTCAATCATCGGGGAAAACTTTGGTTACGCGAACATCAAGTCAATGTTAACATGGAAGGCCCAAGACAGGGCTCAAGCTAGATTGCGTCTTGTCAACGGATAAGCCCTCTGGCGCATGTCCAATATTGTCGCCATTTTGCACTGAAACACATTCACAAGTGTGTGAAACCTGATCATGTTGCACACCAAAACGTTTTGCTCGAACCAAACACAAAAAAAACTGGAGCATCTTATCCACAAAAGAGAGCAGACGATTGAGAAAATATTTATCTGTTACAAAAGTAGTTATTTGTCTATTAAATGATCTGACGTACGAGTTGCATACAGTAGTGATCTCAAATGTACACGTGGAGTGCAGAACTGAACACGCCATCATCTGAGTGGAAAAGACTCGAGCAGACGACTGGAAAGCACTTTCATCATGAGTGGAGATTATCACACGATATTAGCAAAATGAAGTGACGAAGAGACAAGGCGTTTTATTTCTAATTTGCACGCATGGCCAGCGATGCCAGTTTCATGACCATGAAGAGATTGGTCGCACAGACAACGCTTGTAATAATCAATATAATCATACTATAAATATTTCCTGCGGCCAGTATACTGCAGGTCTTCGATTGATCATAGAAATAAAATCTCAGCAGGCTTTTGGTCGTTTCTGATGAGTCACTGTAGTTTAGTAGCCAGTAGTCATCCGTTCCAGCTTGGCTATCGCTCCACGTCAGGCTGCACAAGAAACGAGAGCACACACATGAGCTGAGTGACGAAAGCACATACGCCGAACACACCACTTTCGTGTGGCAGTGTAGGATATGGACACAAATGACAATATGAGTCCTAGTTGGACAAGGGGGTTTGGCTCAAAATAGAAGAGGACTCATTGGACTGGATATTTGAGCAACCTGATTGGCAAGGATGTGTTGATAGACTGAGCCCGAAAGTTTCGACCTGGCTACAAACAATGATCACATATTAAAAATGATCGAAAACACTTGAGGGCTAAAATCAGTAACGACCGAGTAAAGGTAGTATCCATGAATGGCTATAAAATCAGAAAAGATGAGAGACTCAAGGACGGTATTTAAGTGACCAAACTGTAAGAATAACTAAATGGTCGGGAGGAACGATACAGTTTTCAACAGTCCCACCGATAAGTTGAATATGGCCTTATTACACACGTTGGTATGACAACCATGAGACATTCTGCTATAGATTGTTCTACAGTGAAAAACCCCGACAGCCCACGAACACTGAATTCGGCGTACACATACCCAGTTGATTAGAACGTATGAAAGGAAGAAGTCGGATCACATAAATAGTGGCATACAAGTTCACCATGAACCGAACAACTTTCACATACAGAAAAAAACAAGTCCCGTAATCGAGAAATGAAAAACACGAACAAGTAACCGTAGAATGCAGACAATCAAACACAAAGAGGCAATTGACTAGACAGATTCACGACAGACATTATACATACAGCAATAATAAAACAAGTTAATACATAACGGTCATATGTACAGACAGACTGGGTAGAGATCACTTCGGAGGAGTTAGAGATTTTGTACATACTCATCCGGTCGTGTTCGCTTCAGGAAGTGACTGGCTCTGCCATTAAATCTATTCGCGAACCGCTGCTGTACACGGACAGTACCGTCTCCTGCAAAGGAGCTTGAATGCGGTGACGAATCGCTGCCGTCTCCTGTCCCAGTGAACTCGTCCACACAATTCGAACTGTCAATAAGGCTGCGCTCACGCCCGATCAACAGCGACGAGGGTGAAAACGAACCAGCCCGAGTTGCATGGTCACTCAGCGATGAAAAACACCGCAAGACACGTTCAGCTGTATAGAGACCGGATTGCACTGCAGAGCTGAGCACATCGATTCCGGGCATATGAGCCTGCGTGAACAAAAGGCACTCGTGAATGTGAGAATGTGGAAGGAACCAACTCCCGAAAATAATCACTGTAAGCAAACCTCCTACAATGTTAAGAACCATATGCATTTCACTCTGAAAGGAGCCAAAACAAGAGCGAAAAGAACCTAGAAACAAACATACAAGTTGGCTATATAATTAAGTGGTTTTCTTACAGGAAAAAACGAAACAGATATCTATCGGGGTTTTAAATAAACAGACATCGGAATTCAACGCCTGCTTTTATGTTGGTATATTTTAATAAGACTTATAGATGATTCCGATAAGTTTGCAGAGTACTCTCTGATAGTTCTCACTTCCTGGACTTAGAATTATCAAGTTCCTTCACTATGTCTTTTAGCATCCAATTTACGGTGTACCCATAGAGTTCAAAGTTCTCGCTTGACGTAAGTAAATGTATACTGGTCAATGTAATCCACGCGACTCTTTGAAAACACTAACCATACGATGAGTCTCCCCACATGCGGAATCAAACTGCGGGGTCGGTATTTGAAAACGAAGAAACGACCTCCCAAACTAAAGCTAACAGCTGTAGTGGATACAATCTCATTAGAGGGATCTTCCCACAATCAGGCACGCATAAACAAAATCCGGAGTCATAACCAATTCATCGGAATTCTACTTGAAAGGCCAATGCAAAAATAAGTCCTCAACAGGGGTGGGTTAGCTCCAACACACTGCTGGCAGTGTATGTGCATTTTCAGTCAAATTGTTCGGCTCAAACATCCCAGTGTTGTGACCACTATCGCTCACGTTGCAAAGTAATCTCAGAGATCGCACTGCATTTCAAAGGTATGATCAGTTTGAATTTCACCAGGGTTTGTAGATGTCTCCTGAAGACTACGCGTTTGAAGTAGCCCCCACCTCGAACAAAAAAATTACTATCTACTACGCCCGATCTATCGTCGCCCGAATGTTTCATGCAGATATTCTCATACACAGTGCACAAAGTGATGTTGCACCATCCTGCTGAAACCAAACGTATTCAACTATTCTCAGTTGCTGAACTGCTGACACAGTGTTCAGCTACAGCATTTAGAGATAGGCATGCCTTAGTTCATTTTGAAAAAGTATCCAAATAGAGGTTTTTATTGAGAGGGAGACGCCTGATAATCCATGTTTCAACAAACCTCATCCAAGCCATAAGCTTTCGGTTATGTTGATATCGGAGTGGTGCAAACCGATGAGGATTACTGAATTCAACATCATCATATGAAGTGGGTTACTGAAGTGCCAAAATACAGCATCTGAACGAATCCACCACGACAGCATATTGTTTCGACAGTATGTGCGGGATGTATATGACACTAGTTCGATGGTTAGAGAAGGGAAATAACCTTAGTGTTCTCCTTCAGTGGTCGCACAAAAAAGGCTCAAGATGAACAAGAAAAATTTCAAGTGACATATTATTAGGGCAGTCCGGATTCAAGCGTTCACCAAACACCAACTGACACATCAACGCGTTTAGACCAAGTTGTACCCCCAATTCTATTGAACCCCCTACCTACACATGCACACTTAATCAGACTGTTAGCACTCTCTTTGCTGAATATACTTGTATATAACAGCTGACGGATGACTTTAACGGAAGCTTGTTAATAGTGAAGGTGATGTGTGTAGATGAGTCGGAAAAGTGAGTGGACAATATACTCACATGAATTGCAGTACTGGATGAAGACGTGAAATACTCTAAGGCAGAACAATCGTGTACGTATAATCAAGAAGCATTGAAAATGTAAGCAGGAAATAAAGCGATACCTTGATCGTTAGAAAATTTACTTTATAGATGAAAATAACCCGGATGACATGGCAATAAAGTAGAAAAAACTAACCTGTGACGAAGAAGCGCGTGATGTGCTGGACATACAGCGGCCCCAAACGGAGGGCGGTTGTTTCACGAAACCATTAGAAATCTCACCCGTCAGGTTTGGAAACAAATCTGGAATCAGGATGTGACACTGACGAGCCAGCACCTCCCATGCGTTAGGACGCAGGCGAACAACTTGCTCGTACTTTGCATCACCCAGGATGCTCGTGGCCCGGACAATATTAGAATCGGAAGGAGGGCTGGTCACATGCTGTATACGATCAACGTGCGAGCCGATGAGATACTCATGGGTGCTGTTGTTCACTAAATGCGAAGTCAAATGACGGTCAACCATGGTTAGAAGCAGAGCATCTCCTTTGGACCACCAGTGGTCGGCGGCAGCAGCGAAAATCTGAGTCTGCAAGACACCCGGTGAAGAGAGCTGAAACAGTGAAATGTAGGAAGAAATAAAGGCAGAATGTAACTGCATTTGTTGACGGTTGAGAATGTTGATGATAGTTCAGCAAACGTTAACCTGAAGGTGTCCACGCATAAACGAGGGAGTGAGGACATGTGCTCTTCTCTTGAAATGCTTCAGACAGTACTTGTCTTATAGCCTCTGCAGAGGAACTGATACTATCTTCATGTGTTTTACTACCATAGGAGAAAGGAAGTCGACTTCCGTGGCACTCACCCATCGGCTAAGTCATTAGTAGCGTAGCTAAAGCGATGACAAACCCTGGTTTCCAATCACACGAACCATCCATCGGTCATCGATTGGGCTCTGCAGCCGACTGAATCAAGGACGGATATCAATTTTATTTAAACAACAAGGCGTGTTGAATGCTCCGATGACTGATTTCTGGTCAAAAATCGTGCCGGTCACCAGCTCCTAATGGACTGCATATTCGGTCCTGCTCTCTCAGACAATATTGTGAAGTCTACTAAGCAATAAGTTATCCACCCTTTAACTCAGTGTCTGCTGTAGTTGGCCGTTATCTCTATACACGTCATCACAGCACAATCTGTTCCCTTTACTTCATGATTGCTAGGCTATGCACTGTGTGATCCATTGAATTTGTTTCTAACTCACAACACAAACCTGCGACATCTGCCGCCCAACATGAAACTCATCGCGACGATGGTGATGACGTTGTGAGAACTGCATAAACGCGTATTAGCCCCTTGAAAACCATTTTAATCAACCACATTTAATGTCCAAACACTCATACGAATTGCACGCATAACGGAGATTCAACATCCATACCCGTTGTTTTGTTAAAAAAAGAACGCCAGCACAGTACCATACGAAAGATCTCCGTTCGTAAACTCACAATGCGTGCACATACACATTACGCTGTCAGATTAGAAGGCTTAGTTAGAAGATTATGAGACAGTAAGGAAACCACTCGATTTGTTGATACGGTCTGTGGTCTGACTGGATGTAACGTTTAGGGCTGTCTACCACCAACCTTTAGTATTCTGGGCGCTTCAAATTTTCATTAGACAACATCACAAAGAGCGCTCTATTTCACTGAGTAGGGAGGTGTAAAAAGGCACCCAGGTATAAGACTTCCAGTAAACAGACAAAATTACCCCAGTCTGCAACGCACCATACACGGCACAAAGCATCCCCAATAGATTAGAGCATTTCAATTGGTCAGTTTGGTACGGATCCTGCAGATGAGCAATGCAAGCGGTTGCTAAAAGACTAGCAGGAGTCTACTCTTACATACACTCTTGATAGGGGGCAGCTGGAAGTAATAAGGGTCGTATTAGTGCTTGTGGATTGTTGGATATCATGAACGGAAACAGCCCGGTGGCCAGTGTTAGCTTACGCCACAATCGACGCCGAAACGATCTGTGGTTCTTTGGAGGACTGAGCTTGTAGTGCATTATGAGAGCATGAGTGGTGAACAGCGACGGTGAAGAAAAAAACAATCTTAGGCAAAACTGGCAAGATGAACGAGAGTCAGATGACCGTAGTTTTCATATCCAAGCAAAAAAGGTTTAGATGGTCAAATTCAATACAAAATCCCTAGACTTGAGTTTTGCTCTCGTTAACGTTCACCAACATTGTACACTCTCGTCCATGCAGAAGTAGCCCTCAACGTTAAGCCGACCTGGCATGATCAGCATTCCTGGCGCGACCTGGTATCTCAAAAGTGTACTCACGCGACAGAACGGAAAAGGTTAATTAAAATGGATCAGGAGATGGGGCGATAGGTAGCATGATGACAGATGGAGTAAATCCACGTAAACAAACTAACCGATATTCACTTTGTACTACTATGATGGAAGGTCTTGTATACGTAAATGAACAACTTGTGATGCAGTATATACATCACTGTCACAGAGTGTGGACCTCAAGTATAGTCTGACTGTATGTGGATTAGGTCACTTTATGCATTCACGATAGACTGATCACATTGGTCTGGTTGGACGTTGAGAGTAACCGTCAGAAACGACGAGTCACGTTTAGTCTATGAATTAGACGGCAGTTCTGACCTAGTTTTACAGCAGTTCGGTACTGCTTTGGAAAATGAATCTGGCCTCGTACGCCACACGAACGTATCAAACATGTGCGGTCGTCACAGTGCCAACTGGACCTCAGAAGAACTCGATTGGCTTTCTATATACGAGAACATGCCAATCGAGTCCGTCCGATGCCCAGAAGTGATATCCAAAAACAGACGATTATCGACACGTATCGTAGGTTCGAAAAGAACAGCTGAATCCAAATGTGCTTTTTTACTGATGCCCTTTCAATATTTCAAGCTCATTGAAGTGGCGCTTGTCTAACGGAAATAAGTACTGAACCAAACTGTATGATCACAGAGATTTGACTGAAATTTTGGCCAGTTCCTTACATTCTAAATTCATTGCACGTTTGTACTCACGGCAGGTAAGTTTAATCAAACGGTCAGTCATCAAATATCGTGAAACTTGAATGACAGTCTCTGATATCAAAACAACACAATTCTCACCTGCGGGTACATGTCACGGAACAGATGACAGAATCCCCTGTTTTCTCGGTCATCCGGCAAAAACGCAAACAGTTCTGCAGCCAATTCATCTGCCCTGTGCGTCGGGGATTCTGACTGTTCCGAGCCCTCCGTATTGACCATGAGTTGACGGAGAGGAGCGCGCCACCAAGCAGTGGCGTAGACGAGAGTGACAGTGATTAATCGAGCCGGGTTATCTTCTTGAGCATCGTCGGATGGATGCGGCTTTGTGCGCAAGTCCTCATCTAATTCGTCAAAGTCATCTAGAATTGCGGACCTCAAGTGACTGGGTAAATAGATGGGAAAGGAAGTTTTCCTGCTGACAGAGTTTCCAGGTATTCGATTCCCCATGGAACTGGAGGACGCGGAAAACACCTCATCCGTATCGACGAACACAAAATGAAGTCGGTCCGAAGTGCCCAACAAAACGACCTTCGGGTATCGAGTTGGAACGGAAAAGAAAACGACAAACTTAATCAGGCCAGACAGAGAACGAACAATCGACAAACAGGCTGTGCATGCAAATGTATACTAACTGCTTGGATTTCAGTCCTCGAGATGAATCAAACATGACAGGTTGTGTAATGGGGTTGTGGAGCCAGCATCAGTTTGTGCAAATCCAGAGTGAGTGCGTTCAAGAAGACATACAAGAACACATCGGAGGACGATATCAACAATCAACCACAGGGAAAAATAAGTCCAAAGGGCTTCACGGTGAAATGGATGAGGAAAGGTACGAGAAGTAGTGAGTTTCCTCACCCAAATGAGAGCAACAACACACTCAAGTATTAGATATAGCAACACAACACAGTGCAGGAGTTACTGTTTGTATACAACATTACTACATCATAAATGATCAGTAGCAATGCTTCCTTCAGTCACTAACTACATCAGTAGATATCGATCAGAAGTACAAACAATGAACTGATAACTAAGAGCAGTAAATTTTCGAGGCTTGAAATCCCAAACTGTTGGCGTTTTGTAAATGAGGGCAGACTTCTGCTCAGTAGAGTCCAATTAAGCGCACGGTAGCGGCATATAGATCGCGCGAATGATAATTACGGATTCCCCTATGGCTATTGAGCCATACAGAACCGTTATAACGCCGTGTCACGTATACCCTAAGCCATGTGGCTTTAGTTTAAGCTATTCATGTTCGGTGGGCCTAAAAACAATTGCACTGGTCAGCTGGGTAGACACAAATTCGGACTGGAGTTAGTGCAACGATACGAACTAAAATGACCTTTGACTGGATGCTCACTTAGAGGCCAACCGCATACTTTTGTCAAAGTTAGTTGCGCAAATCACAGAAGAAGGACTTCATTCCAAAGAGACTTCGTTCACTGCTCATGAACTAATCCACTACCTGACACGTTCTCCTCGGGAAAGCACAGCCGAATAGAGCAAAACAGAGGTCATCGAACAAATAAATAATAGAAGTGAATTGATTCACGTTTTAATGCAGCCTCAGTGAATCTGAACGTGTGCTGGTCGCATGAAGCCTAGATCACGGTCGTAAGATGGCAAATACAAATAATGTGCAATGCAAACATTGAAATTCATTTGCTTTACTGAGCACTAATGCACAGACAACATGGTGACAAACAGCACATTGGTGTTCCATAGGTCTTTATTAGGTTTCCCTGATTACAACAGAGACCAGGTGATTATTGGGTAGCAATCGCGATGTAGTATACGGGGGCTTGACAGACAAGACAAAACCTGCAAATCGGCGCCATAATTCGATCAGAACATGACCTCGTTTACGTCCTATCGCATAAAATATCTTACTCTGTTTTGTGCAAATCAGCTAGCTGACAAACACAAACAGGAATTACATAGGATAGAAAAAGTGCTTATGGACCAGTGATGTAGATATGTGCTTATTGTGTTTACGCTCATCAAATTTGACCGAATTACAGCAAACTCAACCTTCTGGACAAACAACATCGTTGAATAAAATGAGTACACACTTTACTGACCAGTAACTTCAGTTTTACACGCACGGAAGATTACAACCCGTCATAACCAGACTGGACACTGAGGCGATGTGACAACTCGATGACCTACTGTGCTAGACTAGACGGTGTGAAGATCTCACTAACAGAGTCGCCCGCAACAGACAGGCTAATAAGTAGATATCTTACAGTGATACTGACCTGATAATCCCGATTGAGAGTAGAAAAAGGGTTGACTTTTTTCAAGAAAAAGCGCCCGTTTTTTGGTACAATGCTACTCATCCGCTGCTTTGCGGTACAGGATTTTGAGTTGAAGACTTTGGTTGAGGAAATGGATCGTCCTCCTGTCTAGGTCTGGGAGTCCTGACAAGATCTCAGCCGACATACAACCATGAATATCATCATCATTAGAGACAGTAATATATCAGTGGTTCACATCGATGCTTAACTGCCACACAACCAAGAAGAAAAAGCAAACCTTACATAGGTAGAGGGAAGAAAAAAAGGGGACGGGAAGGGACCTAACTATTAAAAATAACTACGTCTGTATTCAAACCTACAACATCGAGGCGCTTACACCTTGCAAACAAACAATCGAACTGTAGGTGAAAGTAAGGTAGCATCAGCGAGACAGCTTCCTTACGACTTTCACTGCCCTGCATCATTAAATGCACTCACTTCACAGACAAGTCAGCCAAACAACGACAACATTCCCGCCACTGAAATCACCTAGTCACCATCTCACCTAATGTTGGCGTGGATCACCTGCCTGGTGGAAGACTGATCTTGATTGATCTCGGTTCGTTGACGAAAAGGCGATTTTGCCTAACAGTATGTAAACAGCACAGACAATACTATCAGCCACTTCGCGGTCTGTTAAAAATTTCGATATAGCTTTACAGCCTCAGAGCAAGAAGCGCTTTTTCAGGACTGTTGTGACCATGCAGCTGGAATACTACGTAATGAAGTTGTGGAGGTTGTCAAGTGATTTGTACAATTAGTAAGTTACATTAATAGAGGCGGAGGTGCAGGGAATGAAGCAGAAACTCGTACCTCCAAAGCTAAGATTGTAGTCGTCAATCTAGGATAGCCCTGGCGATATAGCGGCGTCTTTCTGAAGGTTAAAGGTCGCGTACATAAAACGACTACTTGGGTTAGGTTACATTATCATCCAGAAACTGGGTCGTCGATATTAGAGAGTATAAACTGTCTTCAATTAATGCGTCCGATCGCTCGTATCGGGTGGCACCAACAGGCAAACAACGAAAAGATTACAAAGCGGATGTTTCGTACTGATCACTAAGTGAGTTCTCTTGTTCAGTCTTTAAGTTTACACATACTTAGATGGGTGGGCCATGTACTAAGGATGCCAGCTAGTCGTTTGAGAACCTCCGACGTCCCTCAGTCGATGCTGCGATCGATTGGCATAAGGTTCAAGGTGGACCGATGATGAGTTGGTGTAGAGACATGAAGTTGTTCATCGAGTGTTTGATCGCCGTAGGTCGGGTTTATCTCCCGGGCAATGGCCCTCGCCACTGACACAGTCGACGGCTGGGGATTTTACATGTGATGTTGGTTAGTCGATCTCAGTGGCCCGAATGTTGTCGCTGTTTAGCCGAGCTATCTGTAAGGTAAGTGCGCCTAATGACGCGGGGTAGTGAAAACAGTAAGGCTCAGCTGTTTGCTTACAAAGAACGTTGACGCTGGATGTACGATTAGAGATGTCGCTATTTTAGTAGTTAGGTGGCCTCCACTCCCAGTGCGCATCATGGGTGTACGACAGTTATACATAAGTGAGAACCACTGATATACTGTTATCTATGATGATGAATACCGCAACTGAAAATAGGGTAGTGGAACATAGAGTTGAAGTTGCAATACTGGTGAACATCACATAGGGTTTAAGACTTAGGCGACACGAGCAAGAAGTCACACAATAAAAACAAGAAACGGCACACCCCGGATTAGGAATTAAGAGAGAACCCATAAACCACAAAAATGAGAATTGGTAAGCTACACTCAAAGACCCGGTGCTGAGGATTTTTAAAATCGAGAACTGAATACTAGCGATTAACGGAGACCAGCTTTCCACTTCGTTTTCACACTGAACTTACCCAGTCCACACACTCAATTCGGCCGTCGCTTGTGTGCATTCCGACATGATCTAGTTTGCTACCTGTCCGTTCAACCTCGTTTGATCCGTCTTCCAAGCGTGGTGTGGAAGAGATGTAGTGTGAAGCCGAGTCCTGAGCGATGACGTCGGTTGACAAGGAGCCACAGGAAACGCTCAACCCAACCACACCAGATAAAGACTCGCTCACGTCTGTACTGGAATCAGACAAGAGTGAGGCACACAAATCTGAAAACACGCCCACATCAGGAGTGGCAGTGTGAAGCAGCTGTGAATGCCAGGTGGAATCAAATAAAGTCGAATCAGATTCCATAGACGAATCGGTCAAGAACTCCGCGTACCGACAAGGTGGAAGGAGATCCAAGCGAGCGGTAGGACAAGGACGACGGATGAGACCGCTTGAGTTGGTGGTTAACGGCTCAGTGAGGTCATATTCTACTTCGGACAGATAGAACTCGACCAACTGACGCCCCATCTGAAGGCGAATACGGGGGAAAAAGACTATATGAACACACGGCAAACAAGACCAAACAGTATGTCAGAAAAACAATGCATAACGCGGATGACGTGCGTACCGATGATTCCGTGAGATCTGTCAACCGATTTCGTGCTTCATGATCGAAGCGATCCCAGCAATCTGCAAAGAAAGCGAATGGGAAGCATCTAACCACTTGCAATGTCACACTAAATAGATAAAGAACGAACAAAATTGGCGAGAAGTACCTTGAACAGATTTTCCAATCCATTTGTCGCTGTCTTCTGTTAACTCGGTCGGTAAGGTCGAATCAGATATCTGGGCAACCATATCCAACACAGCTTCCACGTGGAATTCCATGCGTACCATCGTGTCAGAAGGAACAACCTGCGACCCCATGAAAGCTGATTGACCAGAAGCCGTACAACAAATGAGCAGGCACCGGGTCAATGGGTGAAGATGTAAATGTGTCTGAAGTATGACAAAGTTTACAATAATGCATGAAGGTTAGCAGTGTTGACCCACAGGAAATGTGAGTTTAGAACATAAACAAACACATCGATGTCAACTAATTGAAAGCAACTCAAAATGAATGAACATCAAGCGATATTTTAGTTTAACTTCCCAGTTCCTATTTGTAACTTCAGTTGAGTGACACGTTAATGACGGTAGTTTCCATCAATTGATAGTTTTCATATTGTGTAACTTTGTAAGCCAAACGGTGGAAATATTTCAGTTGTACATATTCTTGGAATGTCAAGCGAATATTCACAAGGCGACAACAAAAAGTTCCGAAAAATCTTCGTTCTAATCTAACATGTAGCAGCCAAACAAATCTGGCACAACCACATATGTATGAAAAACAATACCCATCTGATAAAAACGATTTTATTCAAAATATAGGCAAATCACTACGTTACAGCAACCCATGAACTGACGTGTTAGAATTGAGGACATATAACTATTCGACGTTTGTAGGTTTATCTAAAAAGAAACCTAAGGTCACTCAATTTTACGCCCATAAGCGCGGAGATCACTATTATGTGGCATACTGGGCCAGTTGTCACCAGGATAATATCGAGGTGCTCACAACTAGACAGACAAACTGGAGGTCATCACAGAGCTACCTCTAACTTGGCCTCCGAGAATTTGATTCTGCAGGAGATAGCCACAAAGATTACTGTCCCCGGGAATCCCTGATTATGAAACCTAGAATTGGGCAGATTTACAAGAAGCACATTTGTCGAAAGCACACCGATTTGAAATTAACTTCTCGGTCTACAACTACAAGGCGCTCATCGCTAAGGCCCCGTAGCCGACAAAACTCCGACCAAAGAAACGGACACCGGTACATTTTTTTTATGCGAGCACACATCGAACTTTTCTGCTGAGAAAGATTCAATTTGAAGTCAGAGTCAGTTGTTAAGGTGTGTAATGTGAATTTTGTTGTAAAGTTCATTAAACGGCAAAGATTCTTGCAAGGTATCGTTCACGGTGAAAGCCTCAACTATGCGCAGTGTTTTCCACTCTGACCGTTTGTGTGCAAGCGTGCTGTTGTGTGTTGCCACAGTTGCAACTTTCTTGTCTAGTCAACTTGCCATTTTGTTTACATCCCTAATTAATGATGGCTTTCAAAAGTGCTTCAGAAGTCCTGCTACTGGATAAACATGAGGATCTTGATCCTTCCCATCAGACGGAGATCAGCTCGCGGGTGTTATTTTGTTCATTGACAAATGGTCTGATAGACAAGCAACTTTATTTGTTTGTGTGAAGTGACCAGATTGCACAACTAATGTTGCCGAGTTTGATGATCGATTATACTGCTACCTTGCCGAGGTGGTCGGGCTTGTGTACTGTTTTGATCCGGCGGGCTATGCTGACTA
>LUCH01002271.1:9812-44880 GCA_013368495.1 Paragonimus heterotremus | reverse complement strand
TCCTAGTCAGCATAGCCTGCCGGATCAAAACAGTACACAAGCCCGACCGCCTCGTCAAGGTAGTAGTATAGGTCGGGAAGACCTTGACTGTTCCATTGAGCAAAGTAGGTAGGTGTCGCCTGCCTGGATGCGGTCCTCGTGATCACCCAAACCGCTGGTTAGAGACGCTATCAGAGATGGCGATGTGTCGCAGTCAATGGCGTACCTGTATCCATACCATTTCTAGTTCTTCCGCTTAGTCTTCTTTTTAGTAACGTTTTCTTCTAGGATATTTTACGTCACTGTTGAGGTGATCGGCGGCCCGAGCCACAGTACCTTTTGGTCAGGCTCATGGCTGTTATGATGATGATGATGGATCGGAAGAGATAAACAACGAGTAACGAACCTTATGGGCACACGGTAAGTCATTTTCATACCTGTAGTATATCTGTCTTCCGATATTTTCAGAACGGGTAGATATGACACATTTAAACAAAGAGCACTACGGCCGTCCAATGGTCCTTATCACAGAGGCTGTCAGACTGGTCAGACGGATAACAGGATAGAGATTCAAAGAAACATAACATCAACTAACCGCCTAACGCATTGATTGCCTGTTGTGATCAACTGAATAGCCTCTGCTGTGGACGGAGACTACTGCAGATATGGACTACTGAGACTGGTCTAGATCGTAGATTATCGATATGGCAGAGATCAGCCGGAGGTCGATCGAGGGGTCCATTACGGTCATGCTTGTGCACGACAAGCCAGCACGCTGTTTGCATACCAGTCAATTTTCGGTCAAAATAATGTGTAGCCCAAGGAGAGCTACCTGTTAAATGATACTGCTCTTTTTTAGCGCTGGTTCTGCAGCTGCATCGAAAATTTAAAAACTACTCCATCAAACAGCAAATGATATGTAGTTCGCCAAATGGTGATTTGTACCAGATCCTCATATCGAATTGCAGTGCTCGTCAGTTGTTTCTTTTCCTGTTGACTCCTTTGTGAACTACTAGTCTTCTGGTTACGTGAGCAGCCAAATAGGGCGAAGTCATCACAAGACATCTACTGACTCTAAAGAGATGGTTTCTAGGACTCATCTCAAGGAAGTCGGACAAACTGAGCCGTATAAGACCGGACAGTCCGACGTTCGGTTTACATTTTCGTGGTATCACAATCGCCCCTTATTTCCAACTTATGTGCTCTGTGACTTAAGAAATATGTACGTTCATTATTATGCATTATTGTTCGACATGATTTCTCTATCACATATCCGACGGAACTGACTAGGTCACTCTTGTTGATAAGCTGTCGAGGATGTGGCTAGTTTCAAGTTAAATATCAATCACAGTTGATTGCAACGTTCACCTTCAAGCGGACTGTGTAACCAGCCTCTTTCGAAAATGATTAGTAGATTCAAGTTTCACCCCTGTTAAGGCTAATCACTGAAGCATATCCTCGCCACGGTGGGAATATGGATTCTGGTCACACTTTCATGAGGCAACCATGTTAGCCACTGCATCAGTCACGTTATTGTTAGACACTGTTATCACACATAAACGTACAGTTTTAGCATCTTCTCTGATATCTGTAAGATTTCATTTACTTTTTTCATTCACCCTCATCAGCTGCAAACGTAAAACATGCCAGTTATATACATCACATAGATAAGCACAAACAGGGACTAGACACGCCGACAAGAACACTAATTATAATGTTATTACGACCATGTTAACCGGATAGGTTGCCTCAACCACTTTTGCGCGTATAACGTCTGCTGATAAGTTCGCATGAGCATCGCTTCACAGTAAGCTAATAACTTCGGGTTACGATTACGCAACAATACCTTGAATGGGTTTAATGGGTCAACTTGGTGACCTGTTGTCACGAGATGTTTAGCAATCGATGACGTTGGATTTCGAGCCGTCAGTGCATCAAGTTCAAGCTGGAGCGTCATGTGTTCGGCGACTCGCTGTGATAGTTTTCGATCCATTCTATCTATGTAAACGTCATTGCAAGTGAAGTGGTACACAACATGGGAGATAGAACAGTTTGACGAACTACTTTTGCGATTGCGGAGAACGGGTCCTCTGGTGGATTAAAATAAGCACAACTGCGCAGCCGCATACGTTCGAGCCAGAGCAGACTTAAATTTGTGATTTGTGGAGTGGTTAAAGGGAACTCAGTATTTCAAAATCCCGTAACATTGAAATATCTGATGTGGAAGTTTCAAGCAACTGCAAGTCGTCTTTATTTTTTGGTAAAAGTGGCTCTACATGCTCTGGTTTTCATCACTTTATTGAGTGTACTGCTTCAACTGCAGTTCCAGAGTTTGTGCTACTTAAAACCGACAGATGTGATAGTTTCAAGCGGTGTGTATTTGTTTAAGAGTAGCTTGGAAAGTTTTGTGCCTTAGACCACAAGCAAATGGACGTGATATCGTGGATGTGGCAGTTTACCGAAATTTCAATGTAAGATTAGATCAGTCCTATAAATTTGCTTATACAGAGGCTTGATTGAAGTGGGCGTAGAGGTCTCAATCACATGGGTTCACTTAGAAATTATTTTTGAGTTCTATCTGCTTACAACAAAATGAATACTGACGAAACGTCACTATTATGAAAGTAGTCAACATTGGGACAGCTTTGATGAAGATTCGAGATGCGGAAAGGGGGCAGTGTAGATAGAAACAGAGTATCATAAAAAGACACACACAGAAACACAACTTAATGCAACGATAGACTGTTCTACTCTCGAACTGGCTATTTCATTGAACGTTGTAAAAATTCGAGCGATGGCCGTGTTCAAAATTAGTACGAGATTATCATCCATTCACCCCCTAGACAAGCTTTAACCGATGTTAGGAAGGATAAATTTTGTGGACAATATATGCAGACTGTCGGGGAAGAACTCAATTCCCCAAAAATACCGTTTTATTTGCCATCGCAGTGGCCTAACTCACTACCGACTGTAGTGACCTTCATAGTCGGCACGGTCATGTGCCACTTCACCCATCACGTGCGTTCTCAACCTTTATGTCAATGTCTGGCGCCTCGCACATGCGCACGTACTTTTAATTGGGACGTCAAGCTATTGTCTGGATCTTTGTCTGGTCCACTTCTGTCCTTGCTTTCTCAGTGGTCACAAACCCTTTAAATGTGGTCTAGTTTGTGACCGTCCTGTCTTCGGATTGAGTGACATGAAGTAGCTCTGTCCGGAGGCCAGTCTTTTCTCTGTGTTCGTTCGTTAGCCTAAAGTGGTTGGGTTGGCCGGGAAGATTCGTATTAATCTTGCATATTACGTAGTCCGTCGTTCAGAACCGTTCAACGTCGTTCCGATATCTACCGTTCCACTAACCGTTATTCCGTTGTCTATTTTACGCGCTCGTAGGCCGCATATCAAGTTACAACACAGACAATTGCACAACTTTCGAATTGTTGTCGAACAGGTATGCGGTTATTGTGTGTGAATTGAACAAATCCTAATCGCTGTTTCACATATGGTCAAAAAGGTCTCTTCGTTGAATGCCAATACGGATGATGGTAGGTAACAATCGAGGTGTCAATTCACACGTCACTGGTGACCTTGACGATTCAGGATGTTTGAATACACCAGGGAAGGCGATCTATTCAACAGAGAATTGTTCCAAACAATGGCTGAGAAGTCCACTGAATAGTTTGCACGAACAATCCAACTAACCAAAAGCAATAACATGCTACAATGTAACCCACAATTCAGAAGCAAGAGCAATCCTCCTGAAACCCAATTACATTTAGCCTACACTCTTTCTTACTCGATTTTTCGAAGGAATTTGGAGTATTGCAATGGATAAAATGAAACAGGACACAAAAGAAGAACAATAAAATGTTTCCAGATGATCATTCTGGCGGCTTGGTACGAACAAGAACTGTGGACTCCACTCATGAAAAGCTGATGAACCTATGGCTCTCGTCCTACTACAACACTTCTAGATGATACAGTGCACTAGAACGCGTATTTCAGATGGTCCGTCTTTAAAAGACCTATGGATGTTTTTCCCCCGCAGACACATTTTGACGAGGCCCGAGTGAATCATAAGGTTCGGGTTGCATTTATCCAGTTGTCTTGAAGTACGTTAGCAAATATGGCCGTACGTTTTGTTTAAATGTTCCACCGATTGTTATTTTGGAAGCACACCAGCGATTTTAACTGGTCAATTACTTTCCCTCATGTCACAGACAATGAAGTGGTACCATTCAAGAGTGCCGGCAACGCTCCTCGAATCCTCTCACATGGGATATACAATGGTTCCACCACCGCCAATGCAAGCTTGGCTGAGATCAACCGACATGTGCAAACAACTATTATCATATACAGCGTGCTGGCTTGTCGTGCACAAGCATGACCGTAATGGACCCCTCGATCGACTTCCGGCTAATCTCTGCCATATCGATAATCTACGATCTGGACCAGTCGCAGTAGTCCACATCTGCAGTAGACTCCGTCCACAGCAGAGGCTATTCAGTTGATCACAACAGGCAATCAATGCGTTAGGCGGTTGGTTGATGTTGTGTTTCTTTGAATCTCAATTCTGTTATCCGTCTGGCCAATTTGTCAATCTCGGTAACCACGGTCCAGAAGACTGTGTTGAATATTTGTCCCTCTCACAATGCGGTCAGCAGCAAAATTTCGTTTGAGCGTCAATCGCAAAGGTACTTAGAACAACATTGGTGGAGCACTTGGGTTTGCTTCATGGGAAAATTAACCCGAAAACTGGGGAAATTGATAGACGTACTGTTAGTGCTCTCATGGATTCATGGTTGTAAAGCACGCACTCAGAAGACAAGCAGCAACCATACCGGTCAACGAGCGCGGGACCAAGCTCAAAGTACCATGATCCATTCTGTATATGTATTCTGGTGATATCTACCACACACGTTGCTTTCTGTATCATATAACAGTGAAAATCTTGTAGTTTGACAGCCAGAAAACGTTCCTCGACAATGAGCACCTTAGTCGAATATTCATCACAGGGTTCGCCCTCAAAAGCACCGACACAGACGATATGAGGCGACACACTTATTCACTTGGCAGCAGATTGTCTGAACATTATTCGTATTGGAGCAATTAAAACAACACGAGCATCTCAAAACGATCACATTAAATCGATAAGAATGTCACCTTTTGAATACATGTAAATGGCCTCAACAGATGGGATAAACAAAACTGAATTTTAGCGTTAAATAACACATTCCCGAATGTTCAATGGACTTTGAACTGTGGCATGCAAGGCAAATATCTGTGCAAAAGTATAACTGTTATAAGATACTATGCACACATGAAATGACAAAAGAAATTAGTGTTGCTTGTCAGGAATTGAATCACTCGTTATCACCCATTCAAACATGCGAAAAGCGTGAGCTCGGTGGCTGGTTGACCGCACGTCACAGTTGTATGCAAGCGCTTGACACAGCTAATGTCTCAGTAAAGTCAATAAACGACACCTAGTAAGGAATACTAGTTCAGATGATGTGTAGTATGACGAGTTAGTAGCTGCACCATTATGAAACATGTGCAATCCGTTAGTCTGCCTATTCATGTTGCGCGTGAGCTGCATTTACACTGCGAAACATCATCTACTCAACGTTTCAAAGGAATCTGGTATCCATTATACAGCCTTACTGTTGGCAACATTCGAGTTTTGTACGAAAAAGTCTATTTGTTGACGACATTAGATAGATCTGTAAGAGGTACTGTGGAACACGAACTAATCGTGCTGAATATATTTGATTGATTCGTACAGGCTTTCCAAATTAGGATACCATCGGAATGGTATTTAAAAGAGGTATCGGAAATACACAGGTTTGTGATTTAATCAACACAAAATCGGTTAGCTATAAACAGCGCTACAACCGAATGAACTAGCAACCAGACGAGTGGATCTCATGTGGTCAGACAAAGTGAGTAATACTGACGACCTTAATCAATCCAATACAGTTGATACTTACATGACCGGTAACCAGACGACAAGAGGATTGGAGTACATCAGTAAGAGTTGGTTGTGGACAAATTCCTGCAGGATCCACCTAACGATTCAAAACAATAACCAGGCTGATCGTATGAACACACTGCACACTTGAGCCTAACAAGAGAAATGTTCCGGATTCCAGAGTGGAAAATCTATCGATGAAGACGAGGTCGCAATAAAAAGGGTGCTGTACATGTCACCGACCACCATTCGTGACATAAGGTACAAATTTGAAAAGTTACAGAATAAACTATATTGCTTAACCAGTCAAGGTGAAAAGTAAACGTAAGGAGAGAGAAAAACAGCATGAGAAAAAATCAGAGAAGTGAACAATGACAAACATGAGAAGCTTAATAAATACCAGCTATACAAAAATGTGTAAAGCAACACTGTTCGCTTGGATTTATCACCGCGCCTTTGTATTTATATTCTGCTCGTACGCCAGTCGTTTTCATTCGATACAACGGTGTCAGGAATACACTTCTGACATTAAATACGGTCACTCTACTTATCGTGTGTTAGTAGTTCTCAATATATATGGAAAATTACCAATCCACAAAAGAAAACGCATTCAGATGGGCCTTTCGGTTAGCCCACTTCGAAAGGCTTATGTGAAATGCGAAGGCTGCGATCAAGTGTGGATAGTGTTTAGTTTGAAATAAACCGAATCTCTGAACTTCCACTAAAGGAAAATGATCGTTTACTGATAGGAACGCACATGAAAATAGCAACCGAGACGAGTGAGATAAACTGCGTTATATTGACCGCAAAAATAAGAGATAGAGTTTCACAATAGGACAAAGTAAGCCCACAACGAATTCCACGACAGCGGTTACAAACAATAATGTTGTGAAGCACAAACGGGAAATCGCCGACTGCGTCGTTGCAAACACAAAATCAGAACTACTCCAATTGTTACCTACTACATGAAAGATAATCCATGAAACAGAATCGCTCATTCGCCTTCTATTGCATTATACACCAAAAGCAAGTCAACGAAATGTGCTATTCACAGAACCATGCCAAAATGTACATCAATTCACCATGAAAGTGCCAAAGCGATGACGACCAAAAACAGTGAAGGCAGCAGGTTACAATTCCATCGCTTGTACTGGAAAAGTATGTAAAACCTCAAGTGCCGGAAGATAAAATACTTTCTAAGACATGCCCACCAGAGAGATTATATTTTAAGTACTGACTAAACGACACGACAAAAAAAGGAACCGATCCACTGTATTAATTTGTATTTGCTTACCTGTCGTGCAAGCAACGAGATCGGATGATTCGAGTGAGCATAAACTCGATCAGTCCAAACGTGCACCGGGATGATCAAACGTTCTAACTGCATGGGCTGATGATCTGATGACCGACATTCAATGACACAGGATAACTGGGAGTGGAAGAGGATAAGGTCAGGTGTTGAACAACCATATAAGGGTAATTGTTGCTACAAGCAATATGAACACAAATGGAGCAATCGATTTTACCAGTGCAGTGAGAAAGTGAAGTAATGTACTCCTGTTTCATACATACTTGACTGAAGGTGTTTCTTTTCTAAGGCAACGCAAAGTGGAAAGATAGCTGCATCGAGATGTCCACGGACTATCAGACGAACATTCTAAGGGACAGCTCCAGAGCCGCCAACACAAGCTCGAATATAAATCATAATCAACGGTTGTCTTTACTGTATAATAAAGTAACTAGAAAGACGTACGTGAACAATAAACATAAATACTGCCAATAGTGTGCAAAAATAACAGTTGAGGCTGCCTGTACATAAAACTCTGTCAACAACTGATGTAGTCTCTGAAACTGCACACACATGCGTGATAGGATATCAGTTAAGGGAACAATCATATTTAACCTCGAACGGTGTTCGCTGGAACGTTTGCTAGAGAAGGTTAGTGAGCAGTATTTTGCTTACTACGTCAATCAACTGTGACTTAATTCACGCTGTTAACGGATTCCACTGGATCTACACCTAACACGACCAACAGCAACGTGCAGGTTGCCAAGTTGTTTCACTAAAGAGGTCAATGGTGTAGTGCAAACAGGGATGCATCGTATGGAATTGAAGCTTCAAGTCGCGAATGTAACACGAATATCCGTTACTGTTTGAAACTCTGATTCAAGGTCTATTTTTATAATGCGCAAACTGCGATGGAACGTGAATGATGGTTAATTTATGTCAATGTGTATCAGTATGCCGATGAGCATAATTTAACGAATTCTACGATCTCAACTTGATTGAGGTTATCGAGTAAGGTTACAACAACGGATAGTGCCTCCGAGTAGAGGCGATCGTGCAGCCCAAGCATTACCATCACTTGACCGTGTCCGAGTGTTTATTTATAACAACGTAGGTGGGCCTAACGTGAGATAGAATGGGTTGAGTGAAGCGCCTATCTGAAGGCAAAAAATTGTGATCCAGTGTAATACAGTCTTCATTAATCAAATCCCCCACTACTTATCGTACACATATAAAGATCCCACATGGTTTATTCCGTTCGTGATCTTCTTCCTTCGAGTTCACAACCAACACAGTGAAGGTGGTTACAGTCAGGACATCTCTGATGTTTTTTTTTGACAAACGAACAACAGTGTCAAATATCGATGTACTGCTGTGAATGATGATGTTCACAAAATGAGGAGTCGCAATAGACCGCAATCAGATACATCTACACTAATTTGCCCGTGTCGTTCAAACTGATGAGCATGACGCTAGGCAGAATATGATCTACGGATCAGAAATTAGTCGCTGAAACCATTAAGTGTGCAACTACACACTCGGAGAAAGTCGTACTGAAGGACATTGGGACCATTATGCACTTGAAAGTATGCATGATGGTGTGGGATTTGTCAGGATAAATCGGTTAGTAGTGCAACAAGGACTGTGTTGCATTCTAATCTTTTTCGTTAAGAGTCGTCTTCCAGTATGTTTCACGATCTGACCTAAATCAGATCAGCGAATAATGCCAGCGAAGTTAATGCAGATTACGATAACAAAGCCAAGTGAAATATCTATTGAATTCTTTTACTCCCATATTTAAAAGTGCAACACCGACAGCCACCTCGATCAAAAGACTCAATTTAGAATAGAGAGACTTGGAGCATTAACGATAGAAGCAAAAGCTCCTAAGAACTACAGGAGTAGATCACCAGCCAAATGAGTCATGAGGAACGAGTACCAAAAAAGTTCATTTGTAACTACGTACGGAACTGTCCACTGCCGTTGAAAAAAATGGTCAAAAGTAAAAACGGACGGGACAGTTTACTCCAAAATGTTGAAGTTTATTTTTTTTAAGTACAAAAAAACAACCTTCTTATCAAAATGGAACTAGAAGCGCTGGAATAATAAACGAGCAACACAATGAACTAAATTGAACTCGTGGCATGATCGCGGAAACATGGATAAACTATGATGGTTCAGTTGTTAGATCTAAGCAAAATACTTTACCGGGATTGTTAGAGGTACACTCGACAGATTGTACGCCGTTGCTGGTCCACAGGGGTGCCCTATGCAGTCTGCAGCGACCTCGGTCTGAAGCCCTTGAGAATGGGACTGCTTACTAGGATTCAACTGTATGCAGAGCTCGACTAGAGCGGAGGACACTGAATTTACAGAAGTGGACAGTTCCAGTGGATGAAACCGCACTTGAAACATCGATGAATTTGGCAGCGCATCTGTGGATGTTCTAACATGATAGGGCTTTGAACGCGCACGCAATCCATTTGCGATTTGGCGGGCTGCGATCGAGCTTGGCACGTCCACCGGGCCCACTATACGAACGGTTTGGAGATTCTCCGGACTAGGCTGACATAGGAGGACAAAGGATAACTCAATTAAGGACAACAAGCATGTAGTTGTGACAGTTGCAACAAATATCTGGTTCGCCAGTATAACAGAACGATCAATGAACGTACGCTCTGGTTCAGCGAAAAGTTTCAATGCGTTATAATCTCACTTGGGCATAGTGGCAAACAAAGACCGGACCATAAACGACTGTTCAGATTAGAAACGCCAGAGTGAACACGGATGGCACAATTACGGGCAACACGACACAAAATCGATCAGCGGGTGTTGATTATACGGGGAACATCTTGTCTTACAAAACTCAAACAGGTCATCAACTATGGGAAGAGGACGAGTAGATGGCATACACAATATCCTACTGAGAGAATGATAGAATGTGAGTAGTTCCGTAATCACAGTTCACAAACTATGTATACCAGCAACACTAATTGGCACCCTCGAGCAAAACCCCTTAACCTCTTTGTCAAGCAGCGATCAAGTTTTGCCCCATGGAGCACAACAGCATGTTGTTTCTGTCGCTAGTTCGAATCCAGCTGAAACCCAAATTTTTCTCAGTTGGGCCTTATCTAAATATAGAAGTTCGCCAAACCTCTTTAATAGACAAAAAGTGATCTTATTCCATTCCTCAAAGCTTCATCTTCGCAGGCAAACATTAATTAGAGAAAGATGACTCTCAGTTTGATCCGAATTAGACAAATGCAGTGAATTCATTGGCATCGAATGTATCAAGAAGTATTTCGGGGTTGAAGTCCACGATTATGCTGGACGTTTTCACATGTACCACAGAAAACATTACAGAACAGTTTCTATTTTTTCCGTAACTACTGCAAATCTGTTACTCACAGATTGAAGTCACTTAGGCATTTGTGACTGGCCTTCATCTACCATAGCTCCCCAAAGGGTTTGCGAAAAAAACATTCATCAAATTCTTCAGGAGCTGTAGTGGATGTGTGCCCGTTTGCAGACCAACCATACATGGTTGGTAGATTTTAGCTCACAGGAAAAAAAGCACGACATTCACGGAAAACAATTCACACAATTTTCTGTAACCTCAGCGAACGCGATCCGATGACCCAGCAGATCAACTAACGCTTCGATACTTGTTAGCAGGTTGTGTGTTCAATTTCCCGGTGCACTTAGCAGTGGTGAGGCCCAGCAAAGCTCTGATAGCCACTGCTCACAAGACAGTTTTCGCATAAATTATCGTTAACTGAAAAGATGCATTTTCGTCCACAAGGAACACATTCAGTTTCGCATCAGATGGAATTTGGAGGTCAGTAATAAGAAATAATTCAGTATAGATGTCCTTGGTCAGCAGAGTTCGTTGGGTAACAAGACTAAGGACAGGTGACTGGTGACGACTGGGGTGCAGTTCAAACGATAAGTAAGTGAATTGGATGGTATGTATGAAGAGTAAAGTGCCATCTGTTGGATCAACACATTTACATTGCTGTTTAACACACTGTGAAAGAGAACTCAACCCTCCGTAAAACGATATCGAAGACATCTCCTATGCTACAAAAATGACATTCCTTCACAGAATGGATGCGTAGGACTGATTAGATCGTAGTTCCAAACTAAATCCAATGCAGGACATCTGAGGTACGCCCGCTGGAAATGTGTGCAGGAGTGTTAGGGTTACCATCAACACGAAGGAGCCCGAAGGCACTTACAAGCGAGAGCGGAATAGTCTGGACCCAGCTGCCGAAAAAACACATCGATGCTAGGAAGCAGGGCAAAACAAGCAACATGATGAAGTGAACCTGATTTACTGTCAGTCATTTTTAGAACTGCTTTTAACGATTCCCTAGAAACAAATGATTGTCAAACACCATCCCATATAGGACTGAGAAGAGTTAAACAAACATAAAAACAGGAAGTTCTAGGGTCTGTACAAGCAAAGTTATTTGTACAATAATGGATGGTCTTGCACGTGTGCTGCGAGATGCCTACTAACACGGGCGGCTTACGCCACAGCATTTAGTGTAGCGCCCACATTTTGTACCTAGTCCACAGTCGATGGAACAAAATCGAGAGACGCGAAAAGTAGATCTCTCAAACATAGCCAGAATGGAGTGGCTAGACACATATGAAGCTAAAGGAAAATCCCCAATGCTCGAAAACAGGAGCGAGAAGCCTCACAACAATAAGATGCGAGTCAACTTGAAGTAATTGGTTCTTTTAATGCGCTTAAAACCACGAATATAAGAAGGCTTACCAGCTACATATAAGTAACATCAAATGAACGACGACTCAAGTTATTAGTCACCTGAATAAAGTTAGTCGAAATCAAGGCTGTCTCGATATTAGTCAACCGTTTATGAATACAACCACTGGGTTTTAAGACGTGTGATATGTAACTCCTTGACAAACCTCAACATGTATGACCTCTGATTGTATGATCAAGTTTACAGTCGCTGTTAATTAATGAGGGTAAAGAGAGTTGGACGTCTTCTGTTAACTGTTTTATTTGGTGTGGTTCCCATCGAATGGTGATGTACAGAAGTGTTTAGCTGAAATAGCGGAACGATCTGCCATAGATTAAAAGCATTAGCACAAGTGAAAGGTTTTTATTCTCGCCGCTGTGTCAGGTCACTGCCTGATGGACTGTTGAAAATCATGGGTCCTAGTTGGATTTCTGATTCACAACAATATTCGTCGTGTAGGACTTGCTCATGAATCACGCATGACTTTCCTAGCGAGTGCGGTTTTGCGTCCCCTAAAAAGTGCACGGCTTAGGTGAAACAAAAGCGTGGAATCTACGTGAACTGTCCCGATGATTTCGCTGCGATCACCCTTGACGTGTTGATGATTGAAATAAACGTAACAAATTTATGAGGAAAAGGTTTTAGATATTCCTAACCAATCACGATTAGTAGTAGTGCACAAGAGAGCTGCTGTTTTAGACCACATGTTAACGAGATTAATTTTTCAAATTGAATATCATCGTAATTTTGTCACGCGGCGTGCATATATAGTTTCTGTCGCAGTGGAATTGAAAGTGGGTGTCGCAGGGTTTGCCTAGACATCGACATCTCAGCCTACGACGTTGATGACGAATTTATGAGAATAACGATAAGTGCATTCGCTGACCGCCGCCACATCTTTAAGACGGCCGGCTGCTGAGTGAAACGTGAAGAAGCGCAGAATTTGTGCGCGTGATTCGGAGGCCTGGCCTATCCACGCGGAAGGTTAACACAAGTTCTCGATTCTGTACTACTATGGTTGTTTCCCACAACTGGTTCGTTTCAAATGGGTGAGTCGTGACAGCACAACGCACTTTTGCAATCAGCTTTAAAAAACTTGTAACTAGAGTTTTTCAAAAAACATGAAAGCAACCTAAGACAAAATATATTTCGGCCCACATGAGTAGTCCAGTGGGAAAGCGTGTGGAATCTCAGATAGTAAAATCAACAACCAGAAAAACTGATGGACTCGATTGCAGACTAGCACGCAGTTACTGAGCAAGATAACAAAGTCTGATCCACATGGGACCCATAAAACACTGCACAACAATAAACTCGGGCTGACGATCACATACACACGGTCTGACAGACCGAACACAGCAAACGACTACACTCACCCTCTCCTCTTCAACCGGTCGACACACACCAAAGTTGATGAGACCACGGCAAGTGAACTCTTCCAGCAAGCGTGGGATCCAACGCTCACAAAGCACAAGACGAAGCAGGCCTCGAATGAAGCAGTGGTTGGAAACAAACTGACTGGTCAGGAGACGCTATGACAAAAAAAGCTATTGTGGTCAAATTTATAGCAGAGATCATAGCATAACATGTAACGAAACAACTACCAGGGAAATTTCTGGAGAGGAACGGGATTACCATTCATGTATCGATTTGGGAATAAAGTGACAAGGACTCAACAACAGAAATACTGCCAGTGCACGCATACCAGAGGCTGACATTTAGCAGGTACACACAAACACATAGAATAACTCACCTTTGGGTTCGAAAACCATAGACAGAGAACCATATTGCGGACGGCCAAGTAAAGAGTGGGGAACCTGTAACCAGTTTGGAAACAGTGGAGTAAATACAGGGATCGAAGCACAGGCAAGATGGGTCAAGAAGTATGAAGTGGTGACATAAATGAAATGGAACTCACCGAGTCATTTCAGGAAATGCGACACGTTCCCAAGCTTGTAGATCTACCGGGGAAAATGGGCAGTGCTCATCGAATTTGAAAACGGCAGTATCTGAAACGCGAATAAAGCCATTGTGTGCAGAGAGGTAACTAACAATGTGACAATTCAGAATAAATAACCTTGAATAAAGTTCAAGATAAGCCTGAGGGAATGAACACAAGCGGGCAACTAAATCAACCCTATTCTACAAGACGTAAGTCTGTACAACAAACTTACACGCACTGTCATTAGAACTTCTAGATAACAGAGGGGATGCTCAATATGAAGCCGACGAATGCGAAGCAACTTAAACGGCATCACTGAAACGACACACTTTGCAAACAACGTCGCAATCATAAAGCCAAGATTCGTCTGGTCTTACCCAAAAGAATTTTCACCCATTGAAACAAACGATCACGTAAGACCCAGTACAATAAGATTGGGGCAGATGAAGAAAACGTGATAATTAACGAGAACAAATGAGTGACTGATACTGCTTGCTAACTGGGAAAAATTCCCGGTTCACAAACATACGAGAAGGAAGCAATGAAAGTTAGTTCACAAACGGTGTTTAAACTCGAATACCCCACGCCACTGCACACAGGCAAGTCGAGGCGAAATGTTGCCTTGAAGATCATGCTATCTCCCTACAATCAACCGACACGACGACAGACAATTCAGTCGCACAACGACAACATCCACATCATCCTTAACGTCCTCAAACCGAATGTCAATCAGGAGGACCTCAAATGAACGCGACGCAAAGTGGTCTTTAGTTACCTTAGCCGAATCAACGTTTGTACACTTTGAAAGTAACATACGAACCCGGTGTTGTCAGCCAGATAATCAACGAGACAATCTTTTGAGATACAAATTATACGACAGAATGACCGCACTCGAGTGCCAGCATATTTTCAGGAACCGTAGAATTCAAATGCGAAGATTATAAGGGATATGGTGGTGAGGATGAGGATGGAAGAATCGAATTTCCAGCTGCATACATATATACACTGAAACTTGAAAAAAACCACATGAAGTGGCAAACGCGCAGATCGAATATGGTAAAATTGGAAACAGTGAGTGACAGAGAAGCATAAAACTTATCAACCTGAATATTGAAAACAAAAACACGTTTGAAACGAAGTGGGTAAGAAATGTGGATAAGTTCTTCAATCTAACTGGCAGTATCGTCCGTCAGAAGAGAGTACAGTTAGCGCGATTTGACAAAAAGAACTAACCCAATTCCGTTGTGGTCAAATACACTTCATGTGTTGCTGTTCCAGGGAGCGTGTCAGCTGACAAACCAGTAAGGTCTACACCGTGCATAGAAAGCAGGTCGAATGCGGGCGATCCCTGTAACCAGGCATGTGTTTGCATGCTAGCCAGAAAGTCATGTGGCCGGCATAAAACAAGCGTGGTACGCTAAAAAAGAGACAACATAATGGCAAACAGTGTTGCTGAGCCGCTACAACGTCGATAACAAAACAGACAACGGATAACACAAGCACATTATTTACTCAAATGAATAAGCCTGAGTGTGGTTATGCACGGAATAACCTACTCTTGTAGAACACCACAATAGTAAGATAAAAGACTTTTGTTACGTCGGTGTCCATCAATCCTAAAAGAATGACTCCACTGAATAGTGTATGCCTCCAACAATTACGCACAATCCATGAATTACAATACAGTACAACAGGAATAGATAGGAAACGAGGACAACGGTCTAAAAATAACGTGCGTATTGGTTCCCACCTATTAAGATCAGTAAAACACAGCTTCGTTTACTTAAAATTGTGACTCGTAGTGTCACGACAAAGTGGGAGAAGAGAGCTAAACAAGTACAAATTCTGTATCTTAACAATGACACAAGGAACGTCAATGCTGCCTCCAGACTGGTATTCTTAGGGTTAAGTTAATCCTAACTCTGACACTTTCATCGCCGACTTTTCGATCAATTGTGAGAAGTCATTAGGTCAATATGGAAAGGCTACTTTGAGGCAGGTTTACCAGTTTATGTGACAAAATTTAGGTACAGAAACCTAGTGAACGCTGCGAGACGAGGGACGTTTGCACAATGGATAACAGTTAAACGGTGTTAAAGTGTAAAAGAAATTAAACTTGAAAAGTATCAAAACAAAGACTGAGGACAATATGCACAACTGGTAACCACTTACAAAAGGCTGCTATAGGAGGCCAACTAAGACAGATTTCCAATAAACCGGAAAAACAGATCACCACGTTGTGAGAGAAAAACGCAATACATTCATTACTGAGAGATAAGACTAAAAACGAAATGACCACTTAGATCAGGTGACACTATCCGAGTATAGATTTGAACGTCCAGACAATGAAGAATCGACATGCTACCCAACAATTAACGAGATAAGATTCATTGAACTTAAAAACGCAACCTCACGAAATGAGTGAGGATAAGCTACGAGAAGTACTTCATAATTCAGCGTAGGTTAACGAAAGTTTTGTATAAAAAAAAGAAGCAGATGTCATCGCAAGAGTAAAACCAGGCTGATGTTAACAAGCAAACGATAAACATAAAGCAGAAAACAAGGCGAATCCTTGAGTGAATGCAGGGGTACGTGAACGTTGAATAACTGATGAATCACAGAAAATAACAATACGCTTTCGAAAGACAGTAACATGGACACCGCATAAACACGACCGAAATGGAACTTATCACAACACCGGCCAAGTAAACGGCGGATATAAACGGCCTAGTAACAAAGCCTTCTCTGATGAACGCGCATTAACCTTTGCAAACGAAATACTACCCTGAAAAGGTGTAGTTTCCACCAGTCACTGTTTAGCATATGATCATTGCTCCATTTGTATTGATGACAGTCACTGTTCCGTTTCTTCAGCAAATCCTCATTGTAACACTGGGATATTTTAGTCCAATGAGTACGTGTTTCAGCTGCTTCAACCATGTTACACGATCCTTTAACTTAGCCGACCTCAAAGGCGTTCAGCAGGATAGAAATATGGTGACCAAAGCAATGTTCGAATTCTTTTTACGTCAAGAATTCACGTACGCCTAGGAAGGCATAGTGTTACGTTGTCTCTTTGAAAGTTTCAGCCGCTGAAGTTAACAGTGGGGCGAAACAAGTGTCTCTGAGTTACATTCTCATAGACCTTACGGTGCTTCTGAAGATAATCAACTAGTTCCGTTCTTTTATCCAAATGACATTCCACGGACGGATAGTCCTATAGTTAGCTTCAATGATAAGCAGTGTTCAAGACTACCTAAATCGACTACTGTTAGTTCGCGCATTCGAACTTCGTGCGTGATGTGGAAGCAGGAACTCATAAGTCCAGACAGTTCTGACCAAATGCCTCGTCGTACAAACCACAATGTCCTATTCCGCAGGCACAGGAACTCGATACAGATGACAGGCACACATTTCTATCTCCCGAACCCTTCTGATCACGGTCCACGTAACGAGACTGAACTGGAGCGGCTTTCTAATAATAAAAAACGTTCAACCAAGTAGAGTTCGTGCAAACGGAACTATGGTTGATCGGTGTCAGCTAATCTAGCCGGTGACGAGCTGGTACATCGAATTAGTTTACGATGTGGTGATTAAGACCAGCTGTTTGAAGGCATGTTGGATTTAAACAGCCAAACTGTTTAAGTCGAGGCTGTGAAAAGTAACAAGGAAAGGATCAATTAAAATGTAACACGTTTGTTGCCCAATACATTGGGAGAACTTGAAGCTAGCCAAACCATCTTTGTTTTGATTTTTTCGATACGGTCGCCAAGTACGCGACAGTTTGCTTACACTCTGGGAAGGCACTACATCGAGACAGCGTTGATGCTAAGACAAACGGTTTTACTTAGACTGACCATGTCTTGCTGCAATCATTTTTCTTCATCAGGTTCCCCCTTCACATCACACATCTATCAAGAAATCTTACAAAACAGGCAGTTGACTGCTCCAACAGTTTGCCAATTCTCACTGTTATTCGACATGACATGCTGTTGCAGTTGGCCACTGAGAGAACGATAGCAAATTATGCCAGCATGATCTATCACAAAGATTCACATTTGATGAAGTGTAATGATACGGAGGCCAGCGGCCGGATAACAGGAAAGGGAGAACACAACATCCACGTAAACATAGAGTAGTGGTGTAGCACAAAATGTAAATAATGATACAGTACATATTTTATGTCATCAAATGGGTAGCATGATGTGATTGGAAAGATGACCACAAGGACAAATCCAACTTTGCAGGGCAGCCTAACAAACTGAATCTCTAACCGCTCAATGGGAAGAAAAGTCACAGGGATTATCAACTACATCACTCATTGTATTAAGACGGAATTTATCAAGCAGAACTCACCTCATCCGCTGGCCACGAACAAGGGTCATCACACAGCTAAATCGAACAAACGAAAACCGGGTGATACATACATGGCAGCTCATAGAAATCAACAACTAGAACAAATCTGATACATTGCATTAGGACTGTGTTAAGATTTACAGTAAACAGCGGGAAAATAAACAAGTGGATAAAACGAACCGAAGATTGCAATGCATGACACCATATTTGGGAATAACCACGTCGATTCAGATTAAGCCATTGTTTGTCTGTTTCGTTTTATGACCTATTCAAGCTTCATCTGTTCGCTGTGCTGAAGACCTCACGATTTACACACAACACGCCTGCATTAATCGCAATGATGGCAAACCCCTGTCTGCAGTGTGGCGTGGATGGATAAACAACACTAGAAACAGACGCGTCTTAACTACATCAATCTCACCCCCACTTAATAGGCATATGATTAGATGCAGCGCAGAATGACCTAACCACGACAAATCTCATTTGATCTCTGTTCCTTTGCTAATGTGATTTCGATTACAACACCCCTGAGGAAGGCCACCCGAGGCGGTTGGAACGTAGAGTATTACAACTTGCTCGTAATGCTGTGCTATTCTCAATCTATTTATCAATAACATGTTAAACACGACGCCCAAACTGTTTGACTTCATTCGTACTAAATTTGGTGCGGATATCTTATAACATATTCAGCTGGAAACTGAGCGACAAAACCGACCAAACGGCGCTGACAGTTAATCTGTTCGGATCATGTCACTATCGTCATCAATCATTAAAGGCAACAATACATCAATGGTTCGCGCTGATTCTCAACTGCCAACAACCATGAGGAGAAAAGTAGTCTATAGCCAAGAAGACAGAAGAGGAAGTGAGCCTAACTAACAAGAACAACTATAATTGCTTACATCCCGCAAACAAACAACTGGGCCACAAGTGACCTATTTTGCTACCTGGATGTGGTGGGCACGCTCGTGCACTGCATCAATCCGGAAGGTTATGATGACGAGGACTTTGACCCAGCCAGGTGCAAACATGTACGACACGCCATAGCAGAGCAGTCAGACGAAAAGCGGTTGCACACATAGGGTTGAATGTCGCAATACTGACCGATTAGAAGTGTTCAAGTAGTGAGACGCAACTCTATGAGCAGACAAATCTTCCAATGGTTGGCCGTGACTGTTGGCAAACTACTCAATACGCTTGAAAAGCATTCAAAAGTTTGATGTAGTCTCCAATGTATCCAACTACAACCAGACACCACCACCTTATTCAGTACGCTGTCGCGCTACACAAGTCTCTCACCACTAAGTGAGTCAGTCTGTTCAAACACCGGCTTCGATTGAGGTCTCCTCTTTTGATGAAAGTTGCAGAAGACATTTGACACTACATTCTCGTTCTATTTCGACTCCCAATTTGTCTTCCTTTCTTGTGCTTTTGAGGGAAAATTGCTTTTCATAGTCAAAATAATCAGTAAACATAGGTGCTTTTAACGTTCGAATTCTCCGACAAGTTGGTCAGCATGCTGTTTTGGCAAGTACTCTCTGAAGACAGGAGCTTGATATGTGCTGTGTGTCGCAGAGACAAACCTATGAGTTATATAGAGTGGATATTACTCACAACTGATTGCAGTCATTGCATTCTCGTAGATTCTTCGGCTAGCCAGTTTCGAAAAGAAACACTAGACCGAGGTTTTGCCCTTGCTAGAGCTCGTCAGTAATGTACATCTTCGCTAAAAAGTTAACGGGAAGGTGACAGCTGATACCAACAGTGAGTGAGTAATCCATTTACATAAACCAAAATCCCCTATTGTTCAAGAGAAATAAACGATTACAGCATCATTAATCACATGAGTCTACTTCTAAATGATTATCAACTCAAACGCAACTTTCTCAGAGTTTCTGGTGACGACGAAGCTGAATCTCGTGAAATGGGAAGCATACTCGGTTCCAAAGTAGGGCAATGTTTGCAAGAGTGGTTTCCAGTGAACAGTCACGTACGCTGTCAGACTCAAAACATAAGTTAAAGTCAGCCAATACACATAAGGAGAGCGTTCCGCACTCCTTAAATCGGCGAGTAAGAATGCATTTTACGACGTCCTCGTCGACAAGCGGATTGAGGATTTATGAACAACTGTCTGACGTTCACCACTTTCGATAACGTTCGCTAAGGTCATCCGATCTCTCTCTTCCCATTCAGTTTTGTCATGGATGACATTCTGGAAAATGTGCTTCCTGGCGTTAGGCTGACCAAAATGAAGTATGAGGATGATATTGTCTTATTTAGCCACTCTTTGCCGCAGACATCCAGACCATGATGAACAGAGTGAGTGCACCTTCAAAGTGCAAGGTGTTACTTCAGGAATGGGGCATTTTCACTCCTGCTTTCTCCATTACAGCAATCCAGTTGAGACTGTGGACAGTTTCACCTACTTGAGTAGCTCTATCTGATCAGCTTGTAATATTGCAGATGTGATATCAGCGGGGATAGCAAACGCACGAGTTGTCTCTACCAACCTGCGTCATCTCTGGTGTCGAAAAAACGTTCAGTTGTCATTAAAAGGAAGGGTGTATAATGTTCGTGTACGTTCTGTTTTGCCCTATGGTTCGAAGACTTGGCCTGTTCACAATGAAGACGTCAACAGACTTGTTCTGGTTGACGATCGTCGTATCCACCGGTCAGTCCACACTAAGTGGACTGAAGACGTGAACGACACGGTCGTTCGCCGATGCCTACGCCGGAACCCTCGGAATGCTCGAACGATTGGTCAACTGATCACGTCGCACAGCCTGTGGTGGTTGGGTCAGGTACTGTGCACACCAACTGAACATTTCACTTATCGGTCGTTCTATACAGAGACCACCAGCAGTTGGGTAAAACCGCTTGGCGGTCAAGTAACAACGTGGTCATGAAATATGAAGACCCTGACAGCTCCATTGAGCAAAATGGGTAGGTGTCGTCTGGATGGCTGCAGTTTTAGTGATCAGTCGGATCGCGGATGAGAAATGCTGTCCAAAACGAGGGTGTGCCGTAGTCGATGGCGTAACTGTATCCATACCATTTCTGGTTCTTCCGCTCAGTCTTTTTTAAAAAATAGTTTTCAACCTTCTTAGTAACGTTTTCTTCCAGGATACTTCATGTCACTGTTGATGTGAGCAGTTTCCCGAGCCACAGTACTTACTGATCAGGCGCAAGAATGTTGCGATGACGATGAATACTGCATTTCAAAAAAGGAGACAGACTGCGCAACAAGAAAACCAGCTTGTGCACCTCAGACGTGAACACAAATGGACTACACAGCAGTCAGTCGCAGGTAGCACCCCTCTGTTAAAGACTGCCAAGTATTTAGAAGGAACCAGCTGGACTCGGACCATGCTGTTGTGTACGCCCGTATTGTATCGTCGTTTGTTCAGAGGTCATACACACGTAAATGTAAGGTAGTTTAGTATTCAAGCGGAAAGAGTGTAAAGAATGCTCACTATAAGGTACTGGTGAACAAATTGCGCAGTTCAAGTCTGAAGAGCGAATCTAACGAAGACTGAAAGCAAACAACAACAGCTCCCAAGGCCTGTTGTGAAGAGCTGTGCAGCTGTAGCAGAATTGGACTTCTGCCACAACCATTAACCTTACGAGCAAGCATTGCGCAAGTCCATCCGGTCCTGAATATAATGACTATCGAGAACTTGAACGTAAGCTGACGGTGAGTATCACTTGGTCGAGCAGTCTAAATAAACGGAACGAACCCTTCTATCTGGGAGTAGCAGAAAGCCACTTTCACTGGTTCGTGGTTATACTGGCCGTCGAGTCGGTGTAAACAAGACCGTATGCGAAAAAGACGGTTCACTTAACACCAGCCAGTCACGCCGATTTGACAAATATGTTCGATGGTTCAAATGGCCACAATCAAACCATTTGACCGAAGAGACTCAAATGGACAGCTATTACGTTTCAGACGGTCCTTCGTCGGAAGCGGATCTAGAGGTTAGATTACAGAGATGTAACAAGGCGCTTGGAAGAGATCTCTTTTCTTCTGTTCTTAAGGATGGTGAAGAGAAGTGGACATCAGAAATGACAACATTGCTTCGGACGATGTGAGGGACTGAAAATATGTCTTGTGATCGGTATCTATCAACAATAATCCCGTTTGTAAACAGGAGGCCCGAATTCTGTGACAACCACAGAGGCATCAGTCTAGTGTACAATGCGTCCGATTTACTCACTGACCTTATCTTACGTCAGCTCACTAAACCCAAGAAATGTCAGATGCGTAAACAACGAGGATTGCGATTCGCTCAAGGGTGACATTGATCACATTTTTAATCTGCAACAAGTCTTGGAGCATTTGTATTTTTACAAGCAGTTGACGATCGTGATATTTTTAGACTTAAAGGCTACCTTTCATTTGACTGTCCGTAACATTCTCTGAAATTGCCTTCTTCGCAAAGAATTTCAAAAAAAAAAATACGTGAACATGTTGAAATGGCTGCACGTCCATACTGTAAACAATGGTCGCTACGAATGAATGAATAAATGAAGAAGTTATGAACAAACGTAGAAAGGTTCCTCGCTAGTTCCGAATACAACAAAGACATTCGTAAAGTGAAACACAAACTCAGAGTCCGCGTAAAGACCGTGGGACGAAACTGGTCGTGAATTGTCTGATTGAGAGTGAGCACCAAGAGGCATTACAGGACGCGTGAACCCCATTTGTTCGAATGACTAAAAAAAGTGGAAACAGTCGGGTGCAATTTCCCTTGATCTCTGGACACTCCGGCCGTTCATGAGACTACATGTGTAAGGGGTGGCTCATAAACTTACGGATTATCGCAGCGACTAAACAGATAAGCTGAGCACCTTGGGGGACAGTTAAACTGGCTTGAACCAGATCAATCACCTACGGATGATGGAGATTATATGACTAACCACGAAGCAAAGTAAGATATCTCGTCGGAGGCCGAGGTGACCTCGATGTCCAGAGCCATTTTTTCCGGCTCCTTTCAAAGACAGTGGTGAGATTACTGTCTGAACTCAGCACATTTTTTAGTTCCATATGGGAGGCCGAACAGGTTCCTCATGACTGGTGCATACCAACAGTTGCCCTTTTCAAAAACGGTGCCAGGACATTAGGTGACAACACGCATCTTCTTTATTTCATCAAAGAAGCTCTCGAGTGTTTTGATGCGGCAATTTTCGCAAGATAAACAGAGCACGCGAGCTTCTGAATTTCACGAGTATACCGGTCATATCTTCGTCCGACCGACAATGAAGCATCGGCCCCCTTTTTCTAAACCAACGGTTGTGGAATCTTTCTACATAATTGTCCAACATGCACTCTGGGATTATTTCCATTGCACAAGAGTCCCAATGAAGTGAGTCAATTTACTGAAGTCGTTGAACGCCCAGTCTGAATAAAACGTGCGAATTTGTTGGCACCTAATTCGAGCGGTCGCCACTTCAGGTAGTGTTCGACAGGGGTGTGTGGTTTCCTGCTACCTTTCCAACTTTGTGATAGACGATATTTCGGGAGGGACATCCGTAAGTCTCGAGGATTTCGGAGTGGAGCGCCTACAGAGCAGTAAGCTGCCTAATACTGAGTATGTGAACGACAGTGCTTCCAAAGAGAACACACAGACAATGCTGAACTTGCTGAATGATAGTGTTGGTCTCTACGGTATGTAGTTTGCGCCTTTAAAGTGCGACGTGTTGTTAGAAGATTGAGTAAGCATTGATATTACAGACAGATTGTCGGTCGTTACACCAGCTTGAGCAATCTTACCACATCACATCGTAACACTGCTGACGGCAATGAAAACGCGTGCTGCATTCGCTAACCTTGGTCACTTATGGTGTCGTAAAGAGGTTCAACTGTCGAATACGGACAGAATTTGCAATAGGAATGTGCGCTCCTTTCTGCTTTACACTTCAGGGACCCGACCCATTCATGCGGATATTGATCGATATTCGATCAACGTTGTCTACGTCCATCAGCTAGTGTCAAGTGGGCTACTTGTGTCAGCAACGCAACAATCTGCCGAAATGTATCCACAAAATGTGCAGGTTCGCAACCGTTAACAAAGAGAGTGAAAAAGCAGTCTTCGCTGATAGGGTCACGTGCCCTGTATATCGATGGGCCGACTGCCGCGCAAAGCACTGTGTAGTGTTGCTAGGGGAAGGAGAATGCAAGACGGCCATGAGACTATACAAACCTTGACCAGGCCGCTGGTAAGTGCCGTCCATTTGGTTGGAGAAATCGCGATCATCCCTATCGCTGGTTGAAAACACGATCACGTGGCAGTGTCGCAGTCAATAGCGAGCTTGTATTTGAAGTGGTAAGCTCCTCTGTTTCACTGTCCTGGAGCCCCACTGGCGTTTTCCCACTTTTAGTTCGGTTTTATTCCCCAAATATTTGCACTCACTGGTTGCACCGCTGCTTCGTTGACCAATAACAAGATCAACAGCAGACTGAACCACAGTGTGGATGAGGCTACCATTGTAATGGGGCATTTTATGCACTCAAATCTTCAGTATTTCTGCTACCAAGAAAACTGTATTCACAGTTGAAGTTTATCGGAAGCAACAAACATGTAACATTATTTATTAATAAAACGATAATAACAGGGAGAACATGAATTAATAATTACCCAAATTTCTAAAGACGCAAACAAAATCCTCGGACGCTCTTAAACTTGTGTTATCTCGTTCAACAGTGCCAGCATGCTTTTCAGATTAGCTTAGTATATGCTACTATCGTTGATCAGGTGCGACCAGTTTAACACCATAAAAAGCACAGATCGATTTGTTAGAGTGATCGACTGAAAACAGCAATGAGTCGAGGATTAGATTCTGATAGGCCGTTAAACATGGAACAACTGAATCCTTTTCAAAGCAGATTAACAGAGTATTTTTGCATTGTGATCATTACAATCATCAAAACGACCTTGAGCCTGGCTCGAACAGTCGTTCACCTCAACAGTGAGGCGGAATATCCTAGAAGGAAACATTGCTAAAAGGGTTGAGGATTAATGTGAAAAAAACCAAGTGGATGAACTAGAAATAGTATGAATGCAGGTATGAAAGAGATACATTTGCGCACTGTCGCCTAAGTACCACTTCACAGTATGAGTGGACTTAAAAACGACTGTAGTGCATACTGATTGGCAAGCCTAGGTAAAAAACCTTACAGTCTATTCACCACACAGTGAACTTGGGGACATACAACACTAGTAAATGATCACATACAAATTGGGTATTGTCAGATGACCTATATATAGATAGACAGGATCGTCCAGGTAACCTCAAATTCATTCACAACAATTAACCAAGGCCAACAATGAACATCGTAAGAAAGGAGCTGGCAAGACCACGTCAGTGCACACAACAAACAAGTCCCATGGGTTTCGATGAGCTAGACAAAGATACAAAATCAATTACTTTGGCAACAGTGCGACAGGCAAACGTGTCCGGTCGAAACGGGGAGTCCGGGTTGCCGATTGGAGTTCGTGGGGGCAGCTGACGCCACTGGCCACATTGACGACACTGGAGCCACCAGGGCAGTAGCTGAGCGGCCAAAAATTCGGATACTGATAGCGCGGTGCGTTCCTTGCCAATCTGGCTTGATTTACGAAACCAGTGCTTGCGCCAAGCACTCAGACGATATTGCCAGACAGAATCCGCCGAATGAGCATTCGGTTTCCGACTGATTCATGAACAGAAGCCGTAGAAAATCCTGCTTATGTGACAGGCAAAACAAAACGAGTGCGGCGCAAAGCGAAATAGCATACCGGGAAAAAGCTGTCTGCAACCAAAGTGTACAGGGCGGTCCGTTTAAGTGCCCTCTGAAAATGTTCCGTCCGAGGCAGGTAAATGGGGCAAAACGACGCATACAAAATGATGCACGAAACAGTGGTTGTGAAAATGGGGAAAGTGTTAATTAAAAAAAACTGTTCAAGGAAGTCTTCCGCTGAACACTGGGGTCAGATCTAGTATTGTGATCCACACTAACCAAACCATACGTTTGGCTGTTCCAACGTCGAGAAATTTGCTTCGTCACATCACAACGAAACTATACCTCGACGAGGGGTAACGCTGTGCGCACCTACTGGGCTAAACTGGATCATGTGATGATCACACCGATAGTGGTTCATACCAGACAGGCTAACGGGTAAATGTTTGTAAAATCATAGTCTTCTGATTTTCCAGAGTGAGATTGGAAGAAAAAAGACCTTCTTTTTCAGTTCTAGTGTACCACCAACCATTAGCTGTCTCGCGATACAGACTTGAGCCAAAGGCTTTGGTTGAGGACCTTAATCGTTTTGCTGTCTAGCTCTGGGTGTCTTGGCGGGATCTCAGCCCACATACAGTCACGAATAATCCACACGGAATATATAACGGGTCTGTTGCACACAGCAGAGTGAAGAGACGAAAACGCCTATAACGGTTCTCATTACAAAGATCTTAACAGCTGTTATACACAAATCTCAGCCCATTGATGTAGCTGGTACCATAGCATGTAGGCAGTGATTCGTTGGGTTAAACAAACACTGAATATAAGAGAAATTCACAAAGTTGTTAGATGATAAATGCAACATGCCTTACGGTAGTTTTGGGGAGGGATATCCGTGAGAAGCTGAATCCGAGCCTGATCGCCGATCGTGAACTCTGGCTGTCGTGGAAAGTTAACCGAATGATAACTAATTGTGCTTCAGACAATACTAGCAGATTTTTCAATCTTATCCGTACTACTGGTCCAGCTCGTCCATCCGTCAGTGATGCTACCAATGAGGTAGGAATCGCATTTATTAAAATTAAGTCTAGAACGTTGGAGACGTGGGTGTAACACAATCACAATCTGTTTGGTTTGCCTTCTTTTTTTACTGTGTTAGGGTAACAAATTTTCAATGGAGTACTCTGGTCGGTGGAATTGGAATCACCTACCAAAATTGGGTCGGCTATTGCATTTGGGATCCCAAACGCACTGCCTTCGTGCCGGCACTTTCAAGAAATATGAGGAGACGTTAGTAAAGGTCATGACGCAGATGTTTAACCTGTGGTGATGATATAGGACATCCTTCTCTGACAGTCACTGAATAATGGTACCCATATTCAAAAGGCATGCAAACACAAGGGGAGAATTCGTTTGAGTCCAGACATACTTCTTCAACTAACTGCAACTCAGCAAGCATAAATCAGGGGAGAACAAGCGGGGTTTCCATTTGGCCGAAGATGTCTTGATCAAAGTTACACTCCTCACCAAATTTCTGAACGGTGTCCTAGGTAACCCCCCACCAAAAACTACCGCTTTCCTCGACTGTAAAAGTGATTTCCATTTGGTGGATAGATCTACACTTTTAGAGTCGTCTAAACAAAAGAAGATACTGAAAAGTATGTGAGTATGCCTTCAACAGTTTACTTCCATACTTTAGCTCAGGTTAGGGTTTACTGCGGACTATCTGGCAGTTCCACAATCAAGAGCGGCGAACGTCGAGGCTCTCAAATTTCAGCAGATTTTGTCTAAGTTTGCCACAGACGAAATGATGGAGGACTATACGCGAAACTCACAAAATGCTGCCGTGTACCTCCTGCCCAGTGGAAGACCAAGAGATCTTGATAACAACAAGTTGACTTTGTTTGACATTGTTCAAACAGGATAGACAATTCTAGAAGCCACTTCGCGTTCTCCTAACCATTTCCGAATGAACTTTGAAGCCTGAAAGCGAGAGGCGTTGTTGCAGAACTGCTGTGACTATGTGAAATGAATGCTACGTAATGAAGTTGTGGAGGTTGTTGAATGATTTGTGCGATTAGGAAGTTGCATCAGTAGCGGCGGAGGTGCAGGGAATGAATTAGAAATCCCTACCTACAAAGCCAAGGTGATATTGGTCACTCTAGGACACTTGTGACGATAGAGGCGTCTTCCTGAAGGTTTGGGGTTGTGTATATAAGACGACTGTCAGAGATGTGTTACATTATCACCCAAGAACTGGATCATCGAAAACAGAGGATATGATCAGTCTTCACGTATTTGATTATCGATTACTGTGTTCAATCGCTCGTATCGGGTGGCACCAACAGGCAAATAACGAAAATACTACAAAGCGGATGTTTCTACTGACCACTAAGTGAGTTCTTTTGTTCAGTCTTTAGGTTTACACATACTTAGATGGCTAGGTCATGTATTAAGGATGCCAGCTAGTCGCTTGAGAAGCTTCGACGTCTGTCAATCGATGCTGCAGTCGAGTGGCTTGAGGTTCGGGGTGGACCGATGATAACCTGGTGTAGAGGCAAGAAGTTGTTCATCAAGGGTTTGATTACCGTGGGTCGGGCTGTGGTGCTTGCGACTCACAGAGTCGGTGGATAGGGATTTTAGGTGTGATGGTGGTTGATCGATTTTAGTGACGCGGATGTTGTTTTTTAGCCGAGTTATGTGAAGCGCGGAAGCAAAAATCGTAAGAAAGCTGTCTTGCTGATGATGCCTTACTTTCGCTTATAGCTCCGTTGTTTGTTTGCAAGACGTATGTACTTTGATGCTGAATGTCTAGGTACAGACATAGTTGCTACCGGTAGTTAGGTCGCTTTCATTCTCGTTCTTTTTTCGGTGCTAGAGCTAGTTTTCTTTTTCACGACTGTACTGCAGGTAAGCAGCAACAAGAATCACTTATGCACTGGTGACTTTGAAGGTGATGACGATGAAGTGAGCTCGCCCCCTACAAACTCAACTCTCGTCCACGTGTCCAGAAGACCCGGTGGCTTAAGCAACTTGCCACACCCGACGGTTGTCGTAAACAACTTAACCTATCTGATGTCACCCGCCAATGCTTTCCGCGGTGTCAATCCTTCGTGCTTACGTGTGACGTTACACTGCATAGAACAAAACGAGCAAACAGCAAATGTGCAGTCCCCCTTGTACGTTAAGACTACGCAGGTACACTTAAGGAACATCCACCGCACTATAGAAGAATGGTCAGGAACAAGGATTTGCAAGAACGCAAGAAGCAAGGCGGAAGAAACGATACAGAAGGGGTTACCAAAACCAGGTAATCATCATTTCCGTAACAGATATCAGCTAGACTAGAAGACACCGTGGCTCGCGAAACCGTTCCCGTCAACATCTACATGGATTATCTTGGGGAGTAAACGAAAGATAAAGCGAAAGACCTGGAAATGGTAATAATCCAAGTAAGTTAATGACTTCGGCACAATGTCATCTCGGATAGCGTTTCTAACCCGAGATGTGAGTGATCACGAGGACCACAACCAGCCAGGCGACACCTACCCATTTTGCTCAATGGAGCTGTCAGGGTCTTCATATTTCATGACCACGTTGTTACTTGACCGCCAAGCGGTTTTACCCAACTGCTGGTGGTCTCTGTATAGAACGACCGATAAGTGAAATGTTCAGTTGGTGTGCACAGTACCTGACCCAACCACCACAGGCTGTGCGACGTGATCAGTTGACCAATCGTTCGAGCATTCCGAGGGTTCCGGCGTAGGCATCGGCGAACGACCGTGTCGTTCACGTCTTCAGTCCACTTAGTGTGGACTGACCGGTGGATACGACGATCGTCAACCAGAACAAGTCTGTTGACGTCTTCATTGTGAACAGGCCAAGTCTTCGAACCATAGGGCAAAACAGAACGTACACGAACATTATACACCCTTCCTTTTAATGACAAATGAACGTTTTTTCGACACCAGAGATGACGCAGGTTGGTAGAGACAACTCGTGCGTTTGCTATCCCCGCTGATATCACATCTGCAATATTACAAGCTGATCAGATAGAGCTACTCAAGTAGGTGAAACTGTCCACAGTCTCAACTGGATTGCTGTAATGGAGAAAGCAGGAGTGAAAATGCCCCATTCCTGAAGTAACACCTTGCACTTTGAAGGTGCACTCACTCTGTTCATCATGGTCTGGATGTCTGCGGCAAAGAGTGGCTAAATAAGACAATATCATCCTCATACTTCATTTTGGTCAGCCTAACGCCAGGAAGCACATTTTCCAGAATGTCATCCATGACAAAACTGAATGGGAAGAGAGAGATCGGATGACCTTAGCGAACGTTATCGAAAGTGGTGAACGTCAGACAGTTGTTCATAAATCCCCACTGCTTGCCGTGTGGGCATATTATGATCTCAACAGATTAACGTACTTTCCAGGTACTCCCTTCCGAACAAAGTGGTTTCAGAGAACGTTACGATCAACTGAATCAAATCCAGCCTTTAGATCTAAAAATAAAAGGACCACGATTGTCCGCTGTCTATAAGAGTGCCGATGCTTTAAGAACCGGCGAAAGGTGGAGATGTGATCAGTGCACCCACGACCGGATCAGAATCCTGACTGTTCTTCTCTGGGCTTAGTGAGCCGACTTAAAATGGGACCAGTGAGTAACCTGGACGCAACAAACACTAAACTGATGCCCCTGTGATTGTCAGACAAACTTCGGGCTCCCCTTTCGAAAACGGAAATTGTTGGTAGCAGGCACCAATCACGAGGTACTTCTACAGTTTCTCAAATCGTCTGGAGGAGTTTCGTCACTTCTGACATCAACCACTTGCAACCATCCTTGAAGACAGAACGGAAGAGGTCTGGACCAGGAGCCTTGTTACTTTTGAATTACTTAAATTTCAGGGCCGCTTCTGCTTTCGACGGAGAACCGTCTGGAACGCAATAGCCGACCATTCGGATTCCGTCGGCCAGCTGAACTGTTCTTCAAAATGTTCAACCCAGCTGTCAAGTCGGCGCGACTGACTGGTGACAAGTGAACCATCTTTTTCGCATATGGTCTCACTTACACCAAATCGACGGCCAGTACAATCCGGGATCAAATGATAAAGAAGTCTGGTATTCCTACATAAAAGGGCTTGTTCCATCTCTTCTGAATGTCCGACCAAGTGGTACCCACGGTCTTTGCGCGAGCTTTTGATCAGCTTGCGTTTAAGTTCTCGATAATCGTCGCCATATTCAGAGCCAGGTAGGACCGAACGATGCCTGTTAATAAAATATGACAGAGATCCACTTATGTCGCAACTACATAGCTCCTTCGGAACACACCTCCTCACAACATGCTTTCATAGCTGCTGTGATTTGTTTCCAGTGTTCCTTAGGAGCTCTTACTTGATTCGAACTGGACAGCTTGTTCACAAATGCCTCTTGGTATATATATATATATATATATATATATATATATATATATATATAAGGTGCCATCAACAACACAGTTTCTCTACGGCTTCCACTGCCCTGTATCGTCAACTAAACTGACTTCCCACATAAATCAGACAGACAACGACAACATTCGCGCCAGTGAGTCACAAAAGCCGCCAACTCCACTAACGCTTACAGCCACCGACTTTGAGTCACAAACATGAATCCGATGTTCTCTGTCATTAATTGGGATTAATCATCTACATGTGTCAAAGAGAGATAGAAAAACTCATAAACAAACACGTATCAGTGGTATTGTTAGTTAACCCCTAGAGAAAGTGCTGAATAGTACCACGGAAGAACTCAACTTCTACTTTGCCGGAAGCAAAGTGAAAAAATCGCCCGATGATGCAACCAACTTACCTTAGAAAATCGAAGCATTTGCGACATACGTGTTCTCCGAAGGAAAAGTGGCACCAACCGGAAGTGGAACGATTGCGCGCACAACTGATAACAAAAAAGACAAGGAAACATCATAGGTTAGGTTTGGAGACAACATACGTGTGAACTTACTCGGGACTGATGCCGGCAAAACATAACGGTAGGATGGCACCACAAAATCCATTGCGACAAAAAGATGACTCTACGTGCTGTATCAACTCGAAACCACTAACGTTCATGCCAATAAATTGTGCGGTAGAGTGGCGGAGACCTCAAGGAGTCGCAACATGGTTGAGCATTGTCTTCCAAACGCTGTACAGATCATCCGAATGAAGATATCACACCTTAAGTATAAAACACAATGGTTAAACAGGGTGAAACACACAGATACATACATACGCCCCCGGTAAAACATAATTCTGAAAACAGTAAATTACAAACAGATGACAAAATATCTCCAACACTGTTGACAGCAATACGTCACAAGCCGCCAAACGAACAGAAGGGTTTTTTGTCTAAAGAATAGAGATGGAGATGTCCAATGTTGTTTTCTAATACACAGAAAGTGGGTAACCAACCAGACATCCTGAAACGTTTTGTGCACTGAAGTATTACTGGTATTCCAATAACCACCAGATTTATCGCTTACAACAGTTGTCAAACTAATCAAATCAAAGATTTCGGCACGCTCGATTCTTACCGCTTATCTATAATACCCTATAGGTGCATAAAGCATAGCAGAATGATAATTCGTTCATGGTCAGGTTGGTCTGTTGTGATGACCCAGGCATGCACACATACCACAAGTGACCTGTACAATAAATTGGATGATCAAAATCATACATCCCGTAACGCTCTCTGTAACTGTCTTCTTTGCAAATGGATTCCAGAGAAACAGGTTAACCTGTTAAGATCGTCGTATGCTCACTGTGCAGGTAGGGTGAGCGTTTATGGACAACTACATCGGGTTCTCACCATCTTTACTGATGTTCACTAGGGGTGTCCAATCATTCACCTTCTCGATCAATTTTGACGACATTCCACAAGGTGCAGTTAAAGAATTCAACAGGGTTGATGTTGAATTTCATCCTGGTACAAAGTTGACCGACATGGAGTAAGTAAATGAGTCCTACTTAGCTCCTCTATTGAAGATATGCAGATGAGTTACCGAGGTGACTTATACGGAACCCGCTGCACAACTACACAACGCAAAATGCTGTATCGAGATTGGGACATTCCCACTCCTACGTTCTTCATTATAAACAATCCGACTGAGACTGTGAGCCGTTCCACACAACTGGGTAACACTGACCCACCAGCTTATGGGATGCTGAAGAATAGCGGAGGCACATGCTGTTTTTGCCAACCGGCATCACTTGTGGCGTCGAAAAGACGTCCGGCCATTGTTGAAATGGAAGGTATATAAGGCTCACTTCCGTTGCTCTACAGTTCGGGACCATGGCTTATCCTTGATAAAGATATCAGAAGACTTGCTGCGTTTCGCTGTCACCGTTTTTGTCAAATGATCCACACCACGCAGGATGACCCTGTGAGCGAAGCGGTCCCTCACCAGTGAGTATTATGAAACGTTTGAGATACGCCAGAAAATAGTCAACTAATCAGGTTCACAGTCTGCGATGGTTAAGTAACGCAATCCGCATGTTGGCTTAGCGTCTTCTGCACCGGACAGTATTCACTGTGACCACCAGGAGTTGGGCAAAAGTGCGAGGTGATGAGGCGACGACGCGTTCACAAAACATGAAGACTGACCATTCTGTTGAGTAAAATGGTTAGGTATCGCCTACTCGGTTAGGGTCCTCGTGACCAATCAACACACTGTTGAGAAACGATAACCAGACTGGCTATGTGCTGCAGTTAATGGCTTACCTACATTCATACTATTTCTACTACTACTATTATTTCTGATTAGCCTTGTTTCATCAATTTCCAACCTAAGCGGCAAAGTTATTTCTCCTAGGTTACTCCATGTCATGATCGAGGTGAGCTGTGGCCCAAGCCTTATAGTCACTTTCATGGCCGTCGTGAATGCAGGAGTGAATAAATGATCGAAGTATGGAATAGTAGCGGTCATGCAAGTTGTGTCTATGATAAAGTACATCAGACGAACGACGGCTTAGTATCATCAAACGGAATATCGGGATCCCTATGGCTTCCGAGAAAGTAGTGTCCCAGAACACCCGCACATTAACTGGAGTACGGATAGACTGATTCGATAGCACTCTGACTCTCGGTAAGTAAGACAGACGAAACAGTATCCTTCATTATCAATGGATAAAGAACTTGGAACCATCGTCATCGGAGTATGAGATTTACCGATTTCCCAACAATTTAGTTGAACCGCATCAGCTAAAACAAAGCCCTGTGAACTCACAGTTACAAAAGGTATCAGCAGTGCCACTGAACATGGCAATAACTGCCTTATCGGTTTCCGATTCTGAAAGATTAGAGATATTTTAAGTGTCATTCATGGCTATAATGTACTTGGTAGATTACGAGAGATTGTTTTGGTTTGACTAAAAGAACCTTGGAAGTTTAACGACTTTGCTTTGTCTAAGTGGATATAATTCAACTATTGAAAATGACCTTGACAGCATCATTACGATCTCATTTGGCAGTCGTAAGCCTGAACGTGCAGTCCGTAACGAGTGTCAAGCCGCTGAATGAACTGACTGGGAAATTGGCTAATCTCTTGCTTGGCAGTAGCTAACGTATAACAAGACGGGTAATACAGGTTCCAGAGGGTGGATGCAGGTACTTCAAACCGTCCGCATTACGAAATAAGTTTGAAGACTGACGGCGAGAGGCAAATAATTAGTTCATCCAGTTTGGTATGTTGGAGACACTTGACAGATGAAGGTTAGCAAACGTGGTTCCATTGTTCTGGGGAGTCTGTCGCACCAAATTTGATGTCGAAACGTACGACGCCAAGAAGCATGTTGGATGAACAAGTCGTTATCATACGAGTTCGACAGAATATCAACAGCTGTAGAGACCAGAACAACGAAGTGTTGAAAGTAGGGATGGATAAAGAAAATTCCGATAAGAAACAACACTACAAGTATGTACGAGACATGTTACATAAAAATGCCTGAACAGTTCATCATCATCATCATCATCATTATCATCATCATCATCATCATCATCATAACAGCCATGAGCCTG
>LUCH01002270.1:74482-95639 GCA_013368495.1 Paragonimus heterotremus | reverse complement strand
TGTCTGTGAATTGAGTGCACTTAATGATGCAAGGCAGTGAAAGCCGTGAGGATGCTGTCTTGCTGATGACGCCTTACTTTCACCTACGGCTCGGATGTTTGTTTGCAAGGTGTAGGCATCATGATGTTGTATGTCTGAGTATAGACGTAGCTGTTTGTAATAGTTAGGTCCCCTCCCCTTTCCCTTCTTTTCTCTTCTCTCTTCCTACATAGGTTTTTTTTTCCTGCGTGGTTTTGTGGCAGTTAAGCGTCAGTGTGAACCATTGACGTATTGCTGTCTATGATGATGATGGGCAACATTGCATTGCGTTATTTTAAGAGTTTTGCGTACATCAGTATGTTACTTCTGACATATTAGTGTTAGTGGAATACCCACATCTAAAAAGCAGTGTGGTTGGTGATCTCACCGTAAATATCACTGACTGGAAATAACGCTACTGGACCAAACAGATTCAGAGGTTTTAACACACCCTTAACCTCTTGAAGACGAGGTTTATACTTTGTGTACGTCTTCCTTCTTCTGTAGGGCCAGGTCACCCATTTGTTATTATATGACGTTTTGTCAGGGATAGGAAACAGCTTGTTGGGCTTCATGAACTTCGTCATCCGCCAGTCTTTGTGTGATAATCTTTCACCAGAATATGTGACTGTCAGAGACTTCCGATGTCTCCCGAACCTTGCATTTAGGCAGATCTCTGCCGCGTACAGAATTCGTCAACGTGATATTTGTTTGGCCATTTTGCGCAGCATCCATCTTTGAGACCAATGTAACCATTCTGTCAATCGACTAGAAATGCCAGTTTCAAGAATACAACGCTTAGTTCAAAGAAGAAGGATCCTAATTACTCTAGGACTATTGGTTCTCTTCATAAACTTGAGAAGACGAGCACTGATAGATGCTAGAAATTCGTGTTCTATTCAGTAACAAACAAACAGAAATAGATATACATGTCCTTACATATACATATGAGTAGTGGGGTGGGATGAAGAAACGAAAACATCAAACGGGGTGGAGGAAAGAATGTTAGTTAGTTTGACAAAATCGTGTTGGAAGTTTACCTTTGTGAGTGAAATAAGGCATTAGCATCTTAAACCAAGAACGAAAACAACCTGAATGTGTAGTACTAAACGAGTTGAAGCTCGCAACTGATGGATCTTAGATGTAAACTCTAATGATCTACATCAAGCTAGACCAGATGCATGTAAACAGGTGACCAAACCGAGGAAAACAGAGTGAAGTGAATATCAAACAACATGGCAGGATTATAGTCGTTCCCACCGTTACTAAGCCCTGTTAAGCAGTTCTGTTGCATGCACACTAAACCATGTCGAGCCACTACAACACAGTGTCATTCAGCCCTAAGGCAGTACTCCCCATACGTCTAGAGTGACCTGCTCTGGTTAACATAACATACAAACAATATATGCAACAGTTGTGTTTGGCAACGAAGCCGAACCTGCTGGAATTCGGGTGAAGCAGATGGACGATTGAAAGTCACAAGAGGATCGCATAAACGATGGTAACCGGACGATCGATAGTACTAAATAAATATAGAAGCTTGCATACAGGAAGATGTGAACAATTTGACCGGCACAACCAACAGGATTTATCGTTAACAATACACCAGTGCACAATCCAGAGACCAAAGTTGAGGTGTGGACACCGTGCATTTATCACCTTCAACTCCATCATGGAGGCATTCAGTGAACTTAAAAATTAAGTTTCGCTTAGATTCATTTTCTAACATTTTCGACAATAAAATCTGGTTTTGGAAAAGTGTGTTTATAACAATAACAAGTTTGTATGGTCACACAGCCAAAGGTGACGACATTAATTATTAGCAACTCTGTGTGAACCTGCCCTTAATGAGATCGCAAACATGAACTACATCCCCTACGATTGGCACAATATCATGTTTGCCAATGTGGCAATATTGTGTGGGAATATCACGATTTTCTTGGTCAAACTTCTTTCTTGTTTAAATAAACGTGTGCACCGAATACAATGCGACAGACAATGAATAAAACTGCACTCATGTTCTTCACAGACGACAACACATTAAGAGATCATATCGACACTTAACTGCCGTACGAATATGAAGAGAAGAGCAAGCTCCACTTGAGTCGCAAAAGAAATGAAAGTATGGAATGGCCAGCAATTCCTTCGACCGTCGTCAATTGCACTTAGATCATAGACAACTCAATCAAACAAAGAAAACACGCATAGCACTGAGTCAGAGTAGCCGCTATGTTCCCTATTTTTTTCATCCACCAACTCTGTGAGTCGTGAGGGCTCTAGCTCGCGAGATGAATTCTGACTGCAGTGGTTAACCGACTAGTGGCTTCCTTCATTTCTCTACACCAAGTCATCGTTTGCCCACTTCGCATATTACGTCGATGGGTCGCAGCATTGAGTGTATGACGTGACAGATGATTAGTTGGCACCTCTAGCAATGATCAAATCATCTTAACCTATGTAACGTTAGGGAAAATACGAATGGACCCGCTTGATACAAGCTAACTATCCGCTTCTTAACTTGACTGCTGCTTAACCAGACACGGTGTGTGCAATCGAACACAAGTATCTGAAGGCAGTTCACGCTCACCAGGCTGAGTAACCAGAGTTCTCACCAATTGTCCTACATACACATCCCTCAATCTCTAAAGGTGTATCTCTTTCGCTAACAATATTTGGCCAGGTAACTGGAACAACTAGGAACATACTGCTTCCCTTTAATTGTACATCAAAACAATGAATACTTTTGTTCTTTGAAACGTATAAAACTCATTAAAAATGCATGCATAGATTATTGACCAGCGACATTAATCTCTGGAGTGTAGTGCACATTAGCTGAAATCAGAGATAGGGCTGCAAATCTAGAAAAAAACATCATACGGCTTAATTTATGCGTCATAATCTAGAGAGGGAACGACAACAAAACTTGCAGTACTAAGTTTTTGCCTCACATGCGTATTGGATCTCAGAAATTTCAGCAGGATCGATTCACAGTGGGCTGACTAACCTTCACTTCGACCATTTATTAACGGCATCACGATTGTTCCAGCGAACTTGGACTTGTTCAGTCATGTTGGCAGCGTGAACAATGACACATTACTCTCTCTGCATGATAGTCATGTAAGTTTACTAACCGAAGTCTTCACATGGAGAGTGGGCATAACGAATTATATAACATGGCACAATCAAGAATACTGGTCTGGCGAGTACAACGATGTCAGTCTTCAGTTCACCTGTCAAACTGAGGAGTGCTTCTGGCACAACGCGATTATACGAAGTACGTTGAAACGGTACACTGATGTGAATCAATACAGACGGACTGAATCTCATCAACTTTGGCCAAAACGTACAATATACGTAAATTAGCCCTGCAATTTTTAACATATTGGTGAATAAAATGGATATAAATAAATGAGAAGGTATATTGACGTTCTGAAAAATAATTGCTTAGGGCGGTAGTGAACGAAAATTAATTATTCGTGATTGTAGATTAACGAAATTAGCCGAAAAGTTGGCGGTCCCTATAGCTTTGTCACATAATGTACAAAAGATTGGTAGAATACTCCATAAAGCAGTCAAATATTTTGGAAAAAAGATCGAAAGACATTGAGCAGCCGAATAAAAATCAACGAAGAACACTACGATTAGTCTGTGATGCAATAAATGCTTCAGATGGACGTTCAAACCAAATATCTTCCCAAGGTTATGCAGCAGCTTGTGAGCAAAATTCTACCGTTGAACAAGATGAATGAAACCATTTCAGCCAATCAAAGACAGACGGTATAATCAGCTATAGGCTAAAATCGTTCCCATTATTCACCAATAACACTGCCTGATTTACTGATGAGAAAAATGATCTGAACGGATCTGGTGGATAGAGATGCTGCTGTCATGACATTCGGGAGAAGGAATTGTGTTTCGGTCAATGCACTGGCGACAGACGTGTGCTAATCTCAGCCGTTGGAGCAAGTGAGTATGGCTTATCAGGCGATAATCAATACGCTGACTCTCACGTTAAACAAATCTATAGGATTTGTTAACTTACCATGTAGTAAGGGACGTCAACTTGACGGCCAAAGAGGTAGAAACATGCTGTGTTAATCTATTGCAGAATACCAACGTAAAGCGGTCACATAATGTTGTCTTGATTAGGCTGCGTAATTTTGTGTACAGCGCTCTTTCCAAGATGTTTCAAGCACAAACTGACTGACAATTTTTCAGTAGTACTAATGATTGTCGTGAAAAATGGTTGCCAAAAGAAGGGGGCCAGATAACCTTGTCGTGGAATACATGCCAGGAGAAAACTGATGACATCTTGCATTCGACTTGAGCACGAAGCAATATTGATAAGTGTTCAGGAGTATCTGAATGAATATATGGAGCTCGATCCGTAAAAGCATAAAGGTCACGGACTTTAATCAAGGCTTTGTAGGCACCCTTTAGTGACTTAAAGAATGTAGCTCATAGGACCATGATCAATGAAAACAGATATGTTTGTTCCAACCACTCTTTAGAAAGATCGGTCGGATGTACAGAACGGAAAACGTATGTACGAAACGAGAGAGGGTCATTCCCCTCGGATCAATCAGATAATCTAGCAGATCAGTGGGGCAGCAATTTTGTGTGGCAAGAGGTGGAAGGGGGAGTTAAACCAGTCAGTGGTGCGGTTAGTAGTTAGTTTAGCCAACTAGCCTATAAGTAGTACTGAACAAAACAGACGAACAAGATAGATGATGATTTATTTCAAGCCCCAGTAGAAATACACCACGAGCAATTTCAGTCAATGAAACCATACGCACTACTGCAAGGAACGCGATTAGAGAAACGCATGCAACAGTGACCGGCGGATGACTCGCCAGTGAGGTGGTTGTGGGCTAACGAGAGCACATTGTTCATTCGTGAGAGCACAAGCAGCTTTCCAATATAACAACATATTAGTAACCAACATTAGTGCTTCAATTTGTCGGGGAATAGGAAGACTCAGCCCCATGGTTCTATCCTGTTCACGGTATCACGACGAACAAACCATGTACTCAAAATTGAGCGAATGTGGTGTGAGCAAAGAAAGAAGTTGGACCGTAACAAAACACAACACTGGTCGATAACACAGCAATCCTACTGATAGGCAATAATAGACACTTTGATTGAAATGCAAATGCAACCGCGCGTCATGGACAACGCTTACCATCACCATCCTCAGTGATGGCGATCAGATGGGATTGTGAATGTCCATGGTTGTGCAGGTCAGTGCGAATTGCGCACAAAAATAATGATAAAGACAATGCCGAAAAAAGACAGGAGTTGAAACAAAGCACATTTACAGTCAAATCTGAAGATGATGCGCCAATCGAGCGACCACAAACATAAGAGTATACATTTCATATATATGGTTGATATAGTAGAAGGGAAAGCCCGAAGAATGTTTAGGGGATCAGACACGAACAGGAGTACAACTGTATTCGATATAGTCCGCGTTGACAGATCTGTTACCTAAAGCTTGTTTGCGATCGGGAACAAAGATAAACGAGATGTGGATCTGAGGAACACACGTCAAACGGACAGCCGACGATACTTGAAAGGCACGATTGGGAGAGAACAAAGGTAGTTGAAGCCATGTCAGAGCGAGTCAGGAAGAGGGGGAGATAGTACTAGAGGTCTGCATGGTGCCGTTATTCAAGCGAGCCAGAGAGGAGCTTAACGCAGAATGGATAAACGCGTACTGTTTAGGAACTTGGACTGCGCCAGCTCGCTGATCACGCAAACGACTGACCACATCCGGCACGTCTAGGAAACCTTCGTTGATAGCCTGTTGCAGACAAATATCTACCGTCACGAAGGTGCCTGAATGGGACGGAAAACAGAAAGACAGTACAGATAAACACAGGATCACAGTGTCATAACTGTGAACTGAGTATGAGCGCATGTCAAAATACCATAAATGCATATACAGCAAAGCATATTTAGCACGAAAGTTCCGAGACCGAAAAAATAAACAATAATTTGTTCACCAGTAATGATAGAAGACATACGTCGCGACGTGTTTTAAACAGTAATTTGTGTCGGTTATTCGGTCATGATGACTAACTGACAGCATCAAACTCTACACTATGATATTTGGGGACCGGGTGTTCTTTGGGTGAATTGTGGCTAAAACGGCGCTTATCGAAGTGATGATCTATCAGTTTGAGCAGCTTAATAAATAGAAAATGTCAGAGGACCGAAACGAAAATGGAGTGTGAAGAACACATGAGCAACATAAACTTCGATTTTGTGACGCGTGGGCATAGATCCTTGGTTCATAGTCAAGAATCACATCACGTCGTGGTAAACTAATTACAGACACTGAAACCTTGATCGATAGATTTATCATATGTCGATCACTCCGAATTTGATGTAATCCACAGCACGCTGATCAAGTGAAACAAGACATTCTTTGTTTCGAAATCAAGGCAACAAACTGTGTCGATCGCAACGCAATATTTTCATCGCACGTATATAATACTAAGTGTACATTTTCAATATGGATCGGACTGCGGCAGAACAATATCCGTGCGGACAGACAGTGTCCCAGCTATACAAGACTGTGCACTGAGGCACTGCATACTGTCTTTTCGTAGATGGTGGTTAATAACGATACCTCAGGCTTTAAACAATCTACCAAGTAAATCATCAAACAGTTAGAAAAAACTCAATCACAGAGGTAAATTAACTACTTTAGCAGGGAAGCTAAGCAACGCCCGGTGTGTTATTGTTAGCGAATTGTTTAATCACCTTTAATTTGTAAACATCGACAGTGAGCGCAAACAAAAGTTCGCCTCACGTTGGATATGTCACAATGCGCTTCATCCAAATAGAAGGCCGATCAAAAAGGTAGATTAACAGCTAAAATCTGTTGATGATGTCTTTGGGTAGCATTATGAACTAGAGCGATAGAATCAACATACCCTAGATATTGAAAGCGCTATCCAGGATGTCTGTAGCAGACTGCACGTGAAGCAAAATCTTCATCCATACATCTAGTACTATACACTGACTATCATGTTGGCGCTTTAACATAATTCGAGTCATGTGCAGTGTACACGGCGTGAATACCGATGAGTTGATAATCCCAGGACATCCTAAAGCCATAGAAATTTAGGTAGCGAGATCAGCAAGCTTTTCCACATGTTGGCTTTATCTGCTTCAAAAATACCTTTCGATATGACCCCATAGCTCTGTTTAGATGAGGGATACTCAAAGAGGCTGTTAGTTATTAGGCGCAGAAGCACAAGTGATCAAGCCAATAAAGATTAATCACCTCGAGAATTAGATTATTTTAGCTAAATTTGAAACTAGTGCAACAGTTAGAACACTATACATGCAGGCTTCATCCTGAAGCTTTTATTACGTAAAATACAAGAACCCGTTTGCTCGCCGTTTATAGTTTTTGGCAGAATCGAGTACATTATCGTCACATAAACTTGTCTCTCAGTGGTCACAAAAAAACGTTCTATCAGCCACAAAGGCGAAGCATATTTGAGAAAGGCAATCAGGGCTACCGACTTTTGTTTGAATCTTGCTAATATTTTTCTCAAAAAATCAGACTGATGAAAGGAATACGAACTAGCATGACAAATGAAAAGCATTGAAACGAGAACAACCTGTCCGACCGATTCCAGCACTGCAATGAATCAACAAGGGGAAATTCTGAGGTACTTGATGTTCAGTATGTGATTCGACTCTGGTACTCAACGCAGCTCCTAGCTCATCGCACCGGGCCCGATGCAATTGTCGGACTTCGGACAAGAATGTTAGGAATCCGTCTGAATCGGATGGAACATCGAAATCCGGCCAACCGAGATAGAACAAGTGATCTACGATAAACGATTGTTCAGGCAGTTCGACTGTCAAAGTTGACTGCAAAAAAGTAGACAGGCGACCATGAGATAAGATACTGAACAAGACAAACAGACGGGTTTTGAAAACAGTCCGCTACCTACCGCATCAATAGTGTGAAGGACGCAGTAATAAATAAAACGTTTTAGCACTGACGCGAAAGGGTCGATGTCATGTGACGCAGCTTAGTCATTTCTAAAAATCTTTAATTTACAGTAAGCGTTTTTTAGTCATTTTAAAACATCGTTATTCACTAATCACAATAGACTAAGTTACAACGTAAAAATTGTACGCCAGTAATTGGAGCTGGATACTGTCAGGCTGCTCAAACCTAGGTTAGAATGGTCAAGGTTATTAATACCTGAGCCTGTTAACGTAAACTTGGAAAGCAATGTAGTCGCTACTAAGCAATCTCGAACTCAAAGTAGATAACAGTGCTGAAACTTATTATTGAGAACAGAACGTCTCAACTCAAAGGTAGCAAATCATGATTTAAAAAATGACTTTTATGCTCAGCAGTCATTTTTAGACAGAAGTGCGTGTAAAAAAACGTACAACTATAGACGCAAATTCAGCAACGTAACAAACATAACCGACCACCATGCATAATCGAATCGGTGCATACGTTTGAAGAGTGGTCCGATCGCTTGGTCGACCGCCGGTCCGCAGAGTAAGTAGAACTACGTCTTCGGATATTTAACCGCGTACGTCGATACAATCCGTCCGCTTCCATAGTTTCACCGATGTTGGTCACCTGAAACTCACCGAAGTAGGCCGAACTACTACTGTCTTCCTGGGAATCAGTGGACCATAGATCGTGGTTAGAGTTTCCCATGGCTAGGAGATGAGAAGTATCGGTCGAACGGAGACAGGAGGAGGAAGTGTTCGAGAACAAACGGCTCCGTGAAGGCCAGTATGGAGCACATTTGACCCGTTGACCTTCAACAATCCTATGACGAGCAAAATAAAACAAGTAGGTAGTAAAATGTTGAACATAACAGAGGAACACGAAAGCACATCGCTCGTGACACAGCGCGAGAATTAATCACCAAAACTTACGGACTAGTCCCGTGTGTTCATGTCTTCCACCACCCCATCCATTCCCTTTTCTATCCAGAAATTAGTTATTGCCTCATTTCAACATTGTATACATATCTTCAGGTGCTTTTGAATGGTCCGTTAGAAAGAACGCTGTTCCAAAAATAGGGGAGTGATACAGTGCACACCGTCCGTTCTTCGTATCCCAGAGGACACCGAAGCCATCGAACTCACGATATAAGTGCAATGGTGAAGTTTATTACAGATCAGTTAGCTATTCAGATTGGCTAGTTCGACTATTGAAGGTTGTGTAATATGCATTCGCAAGTACAAAAAAAGTTTCCTTTTTGAGTACAGAATAGGTTTTGTACAGCCACGGCGACATTGGTATGCGTGATTATTTCCTCCGGTGATGCATCTTGAGTGAGAAACATTATCAACCACACAGAGACATGAGAAGCTGTGATATGGTTGTGTAGATATCAACCGGTTCGAAATCACAGATGCAGACTGGCGTCTTGCTCGATTAAACTGTAGTTACGAACAACCCAGATATGAAAAGAATCCGTGTGAGGTACTTCATACATGCAACATTCCTGTGATAAGGACATCCAAGTATCGTGCCGCGAATGTTGTCGTTGTTTTCTCTCCTTCTTCATGGTAGTGTGACACTTAGGCATCAGTGTTAACCACTGATGTATTGCTGTCTATGAGGATGTCATTAGATTTATGATTAATACTGCTATGAACATACCGTAATGCAAACGAAGGAAGCATACGGAGACAATATTAAACAGCTCTTCTAGAGGGTAAGCAATATTAAAATTATGGCTCAAACTAGTAACACTACCAGTTAGTGTTCTGTAACACAATGAAACGCACAACACAACAAAATACATTTGTTGTTCCTTAAAAGATTTTCAAAAGGGTTCTTGTTTCGTCTCATTTTCAATACGGGAAGTGTGGAGCTGATAGTGTAGGATAATGTAAATATTATTGTAGAGGAACAAAATCATCCACTTGATAGTTTTCAACATCACATAACAGATCTAGTGTTGATGAGAAATCCGACAATAACGGAGGGACAATCTATCGTTCGATTCACTGAATCTCATTTACATTTGATCGTGCTCACGGCTGTCTCGTTTTCTTGTCTGGAGTCAGAAGCTCAATTACTGGACTGGCAAAAAATAACCTCATCCAACTGAAAGACAAATACTTAGGGTAGAACACGGATGACTAAAATGATTAACCAGTAGAGAAGGTTGAAATATTCACATAAATGAATATACTTTTTTTTTAATGGAGCATTCAGTTAGTTCGCCAATTTTAACGGCAGATAAAGAAATGATTGCTCCAGTCATGGGATGGTGACTCGTTTCATGTAGACAGTCTGGTATAAACTGAAAATGATCTGTCTTAAGGGGAAAATCGGTAACAGTAAAATAATTAGGGATCAATTCATACAACTGCACTTTCGTTTTCATATTCCCATTTAGTCGACAAACTTACCTAGCGCCGTCTGTAGCATCTCACGATTCACGGAATCAAATGCTTTAGTGAAATTAACATAAAGAACATATGGCGGCTGGTAGCATGTACCATACTTTTCTTGGATCTGCTCACACATTTCAGTATGATAAGTCAAGCCATTCATGAGGTGTAAGAGGTATCTTAGACTAGCCATTTCTAGAAAGTGAATTATTTTGATACTCAAGAATGTCCGTTTCGATGGTGTATTTAGAAGTAGGAATATCAATTTCACGCTAAAGACTGACAGATGTAAGAGTCCCGCGGTTAGCCAGAAGTAGCACAAACCACTTGTTTACAGTGTAAAAAAAAAACCGTGATCAATGCTAGGAAATGCAACTAGTTGTCGATTGGATGCGTATGTAAAACTACTTTCGTACCAACATAATCCTTTAAGGCATCTTACAGGTACCGATGCCAACAGGAGTTAGTTCCTTCGTGCGACACTACCACATAACATTGAATCCGTTTTCACAAACCGATTCCCCTATCACATGCCACTTCCATGGTTAATTTCTTCTCGAGAGTACATGATAGAAAAGAGTGGCTTCATCGTAACACATAATTAATAGTCTTTTACCCTTGACTTTAAACACACGATAGAACGTGCCTACAGAAACCACGTGTACACTGTTTATTTAACATCCCTAAACAAATACAGTCGTTGATTAATAAATTTACGACTATTTTTATGTCACGTACCAGCCAGATGTCAACATTTGTGTTTCGTTTTGGAGGATTCAGAGTTGAGTCATACTAAACCGGAGGCTTAACAATGTGTCTCGATGATTATCCACTTTGACTAACATTTGATGTCCGAGCCCTTCCGTTTAAAGATAAGAGTATGTTTTCCTATAATGTATGCACTTGTGCAATTAAAACTGCCTTTCGGTTTTCTGAAAAAACGAATTTTACTTGACAGATGATCATTCATTTTCTACCCGTCGAATAGGCACACATCAAATGTAACATGAATTTAGTGGATCACATGAGTTCCAAAATAGGCATGCACTTAAAAACACATTATAGCTTAATGGGTGCAGCGAACTGATGTCACAGATACAAAGATTGCTGATTACTGGTGGATAGTAGAGGGGTCTGGATCAATTGCGACCAAGTGTAAGTAGTGTTCGATTTATAAATGTATACATCGACCTGATAATTTTGCTCATTTATCTGAGAGATGTTCAGAATCGTTCAGAACAGTACGCACAGCACCTCATCAAGATCATGTACCGGCCAAGTTGGAATAAACAGGTGTGGTCTCGTTTGCAATGATGTAAACAGGTAAGCGAGAGAGACTCTCTCTGTATGTGCACTCCGTCGTCAAACGTTGTGCACAATGTTGTAATGAGTGTAAGCCATTATTTCGATAGATTAAGCTATTGTAGGTGATTTATTGTACAGTGCACATTTTTACAGCATTTTCGTTGTAAGCTCTGAACAGCATATAGTTGCACCATATTTGATTCACATTAATTTTTGTGTTTTTTCCCAGTCCTCTGTTGGTTTATGTCTAGAAACTGAAATTCGTTAGAAGAAAACATCGCGTCCTAATTAAATGTTTTTGTTGTTGCCAAAAATAGGCTTTTTAGGTTAAACACGGCGACAAAAACAGCGACTCTTCAATTATCTTGCGCATATTGTCGCCTTCGGAATGGGAAAATAGAAAGCCTCAAAAGATCAGAATGGAGTGGACTGTGCTATAAAGGTGGCCTTTGCCGGAGGGACTTTTGTTTGCATGAAACTTTAAGCATATGCAAATTCCTCCGTCACAAGCGGTGCTCATAGGACTGCTATTCGAGCGGATATGAACATTAACTCGTAACGTAAAAGATAGCCGGTGCGGTCCCTTACATAGCTGTTGAGTCCAAGCAAGGACGAAACTGGATATCAGTTTGAGGGTGGACATCGACAAGCATTTAAAAGGCTTCGAAATAGCTCTCTAACACAGTTATGGACTCCGATGAGCAAAACACGTTGGGGTGAAACAGAAACGTGGGCAGAAAGAAAGCTAAAATCGTCAAAAAAAAACAGGAGACCCACTTGGTCAGCATGACGATGACGGGAACACGATGTTCCCAGACAGCCATCCAAAAGTCGCGTCGGGTGCTTTCCAGAGGACCTTTAGACAGTGTAGGATAAGGAAAGATGAACGATTGAAAAACTACACATGAATGATGAAACTCTAAAAAACATCTACACATCAACGATACTTGTTGAACGATTCTGCAAGTTGACCTTAGTCGTTTTGGAGGCATGTAATGAACAAAAGCGTGTCACTGAACTTCCACTTGTCATAAGAACTGTTAGGCTAGATAACGAGAAATTGGCAATCGACACCTTTTTTGCATCAGTCAGTCCACATCATGAAAGCTATTGACATGAACAGCGTAAGGACTATTCGGTGCTCGTTTTGAAAAACCCTGAATAGGTGACCGAATGATAAATAATGTTTAAAAAGTCAACATATGAAGGTTAGATTGGCTGTGTTAGAAACATCCTTCTCACCGAAACCATCAGTGATTGAAACTAGGTCAAGATCCGTGACCTTGAGACGAATCACGTTGCTCACAGGAGACGCTGCTTCACATAGCGGTGACGAAGATGTTAATGCATTCAAACAATGACCAACTTTCCACCATACAATCCTCTGTGTAACTGTCAAGGAAACGGCCGTATCAGCACACAATATTTAGTGTCGAGTGTTTGCTGTTCGAGGTGAGTTTGTCAAACAGAATTCGATCTAACTCAAAGCAACTCTGCCAACAAGTGACTAACAGCTCACAGATCGAAGCAGACAAGCCGCGACAATAGGTGCAATCTGTTAGCTAGGCGGTGCATATTGAAGAGGGATGACATTTTATGAAAACAATTTATAGAGAGGCGGGGCTACCAGAAACGAGTGGTGTGATTAACACACACGGATTAATCGACTCAACAACAACGCACACGCGAAGCAGGCAGGTCGCAGAAGTGCTCCGAATAATGCGTGGCTTGTAAGAGTCTACGAAGTCTTCTGAGCAACGAATGAGGCTGAGGTGTTGGGTAGGCTAAACGTTTGACTAAGAACAGACTCATCAAATCAGAGTGCAATGAATACCTGAGACGCAAGTGAACTTTCGAGGATACAACAGGTATATACTTCGTGACATCGACGCAGTGCGGCTAGGAAAATGATAACATGACTAGAAAGAGGATATTACCATTATCATCTTAACAGATATGGCCACAGTCACAGCCTGGTCGGAAGGCACTGTGGCTCACGTCGACACTCACCTCAAAAGTGATATGGAATATTTTGGAAAAAGAAATGTTGCTGAAAAGATTGTAGAGTAATAAAAATAAAAATGATCATAAAAGAGAAATAAGCAGAAGAACTAGAAATGATATGGATACAAGTACGCCATTGACTGCGACACATCGCCATCTCGGAAAGCATCCTTAACCGGCGGTTTGAGTGAACACGAGGACTCCAGCCAGGCAGGCGACACCTACCCACTTTGCTCAGTGGGGCAGTCAGGGTCTTCATATTTCGTGGCCACGTTGTTGCTTGACTACCATGTGGCTTCACCCAACTGTTGGTGGTCTCAGTATATAGCGCCCGATAGGGTAAACGCTCAGCTGGCATATGGAGTACGTGACCCTATCATCGCAGGCTGTGCAACGTGAGTAGTTGACCAATTGATCGCGCATTCCGAGCGTTCCGGAATACGTACTGGCGAATGGCCATGTTGCTCACGCGATCAGACCACTTAATGTAGGCTAACTGGCAGAGACAACGGTAGTCAAACACAGCAAGTCTGCTTGTATTCTCGTAGCAAACAAGTCACATTTCCGAACCACAGAACAAAACGGAGCGTCAACAATGATGAGAGAGCGTCTAACAGCTGCTGTATTCGAATCCCATAACAGTACGAAACTGTGTATAGTACAGTGAACCAGAACTTTACTAGTCTCCCCGGTTACAATCTCGTCTGTCACATTCCACTGTTCATACAAATATTTGTGTAGCTGCAGTATGAACTGCATAAGAAGGATAAATTCATGACTAGCCGCTCGTATGAGGCAGCATGTTCCTAAATTGCCAGAAACTCAGTTAGAAACGCCAGGTATTTGTATAGATGTTGACGGACAGCACTCAGTATCATCAGTTGCAAGGCACATAATCTAAACAGGACACAGAATCAAAGTTTCTAACGCATCCTGGTTGATTTTTCAGAGCAACCGGAAACGTATCCTCCAGTATGCTGAAGCTTTGGCTATCGAACGTAACAGTCCCCTCTGTGTTCGAAGATAATTTGTGTTAACGCTGCGACTACCCTGGTAGTCGACATTCCCACGGTTATGATGATCACTTTTTGTGTCCGTCTAATCCCATAAACCATGACTCCCGCCTTGTGGAATTCCGACCCGTCTAAAAGTAGTTACATGTCTATGTGTGGCCAGAATGTAGGAAATCCTACTGTGGAGAACATCACATGATTTGCGCCATCCCACCGTATTATTCAAGAACGTACAAAGCATTATATACCTGTAGCCGTCGTCTCGCCCTCTCAGGCGGCCCTTCACACGCATGCCGTCTAGTCTAAGTGACGCTCACCGTCCCAACCTGTACTTGCACGCACGCACACCCATCGACCAGAAAACCGTCTTCCAAATCCGAACGCACGCAAGCACGCAGTTACCACCCTCACACTCAGCCAATTGGAACGCTCTAACTGAATGTGATTCTGTGCGGTCGATACACAGGCACGTATGACGCAGCTAGACCTGGATGGGAATAGAGAACTGCACAACTGAACAGGACAGGACACGATCCAGACGAGCGCCACTGCACTGAGTTTGTGCACCGATCCCAACAATAAAGATCTAAACCAGTGACAACTTTTTCAGTATCATTGAGACACCGTTGTTAGTGGGTACTCAAACTATCACGGTTAAAAGTTCCACTACAGCGACAACCGAACGTCTTTTGGATTGCACAGATGACGCAGTTTGGCAAAGGCAACTCGTGCCCTTTCTATCCTCGCTGATATCTCATCGGCAATATTACAAGCTGACGAGATAATGCCACACAAGGAAGTGAAATTGTTTACATTCTCAACTGGATTGTCTGCAATGAAGAAGGTGGCAATGAGAATACCTCAGTCTTGAAGCAGCACTGCACTTTGAAGATACAAAGCAGCCCGGTCACTCATTTTGTTCAAGAAAGAGTATGTACAGTTTAAATAAGTCTTCGTCCATTGAACCATAAATGGCGGTTTTCTTCGGTCTGACTAAGTTGAACGATCTGCATTTTTAAAATCGTCTAAACATACGGGAGTACGTAAGAAATATATGTGCATGCTGCCAGTGCTCTGTTCTCATACTTCAGCTCAGGTTAAGGTTCACGGGGAATCGCGGAGCAATGTTGGAGAAGTCTTTAATTCTTCGAAAATATTGTTTTGCAAAAGGCCCAACAAAGTACAATTGTACGTGACCTTTACAATTGGCATGGTCATGTACTTCTTCGGCCTTCACGAGCGTTCTCAGTCGTCGTGCCAACTTTTGTTGTCATACCGACTACACACCTACAGTGTACTATTTAGATTTTTGTTAGGTCCATCCTTTTTGACCTTGCTTTGTTGCTGGTCCCATACCCTATGATTATGAACGAGTGTGTGACCATGTTGACTTCGGAAGGGGCGACATAGGGAGGCTATGTTTGAAAGCCAGTCTTTTCTCTGTGTTATTGTACCACACAAGTCAATTCACGCTCTTTCTGAATCAACCAATGGAATTGAGGACAAATCAAGGGAAAACAGTTGATCCTGTGTAAGACAATACAGAAATTATGGCTAGTATATAGTGACCTACCTTAAAGTAGATTGATCTAGTCCTGGAGATATTAGTCCCCAAATTCCATTCTATTATTCAACGTGAAACGTGCATAACCACTGCAACCTCATAGAGGCTGTCTTCACTTTGAAGCTGCAAAGCACCTTCTGGAAATAATTTGTCTAGCAAGAGATAGCGTTCAGCGTTTTGGCCGAACTCGTTAGATAATGGATTGGAATTTAGGGGGCTAGTATCCCTGGGACTAGATTAATCTACTCTAACGTAAATCACTGCTAACGGCAGAGGATATAAACCGTCTCCAGAAAATCAAGCGGGAATGTCAGTGATCGAATGCACACATTGCGTGACGTCAGCGAAAGTGTAACAATAAGATTGGGAAGCAGATACTTAGTCAAGTAATTTCTTCTGCAAAAACAAATGAGGGTGGTGGGGTCATGTGCTAAGAATGACGATAATCGTCTGACGAAGCCACAATCGACTAGGTTAAGTTGTAAGAGGAAAAAATAACGACCTAGCGTACAGACAGTTACCCGGAGGCTAGCCAATGTGAGTTGTATTCGCCTTCCGGATAGGAGCTCTTATGATCCTAAGAGGCTATGGCTGGAGACGTTCAGAGAGAAGGCGACTAACCTGGTTCAGGATCCCGAGCGAACTCGTAGTGTAACTGAGTTATCTGTATGGCATAGATTACTAGTAAAGTGGAGAAGGTCGCGGTAAATGGAACGTTTTGGAGGGAAACGTAGCGCTGGAGCTCAGAGTAGAGTAGCATAGTGGTTAGTGATCAGCATAACCGTAGGTCCAATTCTTTACAGTGAGGTTTTTAGTATGTATATCAAAAACTGCTTGGAATCATGATGCGTCAAATGCGGCTAGACAGGGCTAGTCTGCCAAACGTAGAAAGCAGCCGGAGCTCACACCACCTAACATACGGTGGATACCTGAGATAGCTAACGTTGAACAGCCTACAGTAGATGCTGCAATTAGTTAGCTGGACCACCACAAGTCACTCAGTTTGAGTCCATATGCGCAGGAACTGCCAAGCAAGTACTGTCGGAAAAGATGATGGCAACTAAAAAGGATCAGGCGTTCAGCAGTGACATCAAGACTAGGACTATAAAGTAGTGAGAAGCACACAACTTACTTGTCTCAAACACAGAGAATGGCAAACCGTGCAGTACAGCTGTGCAGGTGGATTTCTCTGAAGACCGGGTTGAAATAGTCAGGTGGCATAGATGCAAGTGTCTGCATTCAATTCTTATCGGCATACACCGACAGGAATTGACACCTCTAGTTATGTATGCATTCACACAACCTCAAAGTATTATTGGCACATATCCCTGCAAGTGAATATGGTATTCAATATGGACTCCGAAAAGAACACTTCAAGTGCAGATAGCTTTAATCTGAGCAAGTATGGGTTGGCATGTACTCGAGACAATTGTAACGTGAACGTTTAAAATCGGCCGACTGCATCCGAGTGAGACTGATTGAACTGGTTGGGTGAAACAAAACAACACAATTCGCTTAGCTTGGAACAGAATCACAAAGGACTTGGTACACATGTTGAACGACAATGTCGGCTTACAGCCTGCACAGTGCTACACTAATCAGCTTGCACTTTTCCGCATGTAACAGGCATCCATTAAAGTACTGATGAGTAGTCGAGGATTTGGTTGATGTCGAATTGAACAACACTTATATTGGATCACAGCTTTCGTATTCACAGGTGAAAGTGCCTGAGCATTCAGATATAATGATTCGGTCGTGCCTTATGTGAGGCCAGTGACGTAGTGGTCAATACGGTTGCATCATGGAAGGGTGACCGCAGTCTTAGTTCAGGCTGTGGCAGACATGCAGTACTGATGGGCATAAACAGAAATGAAACTCGAGTGTAGTGCTAGTTTTCGAAAGGGGTTAGTTGGAAAGTCTAAGGGGATGCGACAACTACGATCAACTCTGAATGACGTCTAAGTTGAAAGTATCCATTAGTTAACTGATCTGTTTTCACATGATGATGTTCAAGTCATTGTTACCGGTTGTACGAGCAATCATATAAGGATAAGGCCTGTAAATGGTGCTTACCATATCGCTCCAATGTTATCAGTTCACGGAGACGACAATAGCCGTAAGTCACTGGTCACCTGATACACTTTAAATCTAGGGATATTTTCTCTTGGACACTGAGTTATGTAGACTGACAACTTGATGTCAAATTATATCTTCGAGTGAAACAGACCAAGGTACAAGAGGTAGATCTAACTGAACATGAACCAGTACTGTCGAGTACATCAGGGAATCGAAAGCAAAGGACTTCGGGGCAATCAGGCAGTTCGATTAGCAGTAAACTGACATCGGACACAATGTGAAACATAAATGCGAGTCTACCTTGCGCCAGAATGTATGCGCGCGGACTCCGATAGCCATGTACCCAATTTGCGTGCAGATAGGTACCGTCCGATAATTCCACTGCAGTTGCATCCAGACAAGGCACATCAAGATAGCGGTTACGTCGACGGTTATCAGGGAGCCTGTGGGGCAGATGAGACAGTGTTAAGTTAGATGTACGTTTACCCAAGAAACTTGGTGGTGTGCATTCACGTGAACACAGATTATGGTTGGTTGATACAGATGACAAAGAATAGATTCAAATGATCAGAAAGCAATTGGGCACAGGCTGTGAATAAGTAAAATGTTCATCAACAGTTAGAGATCCATTTATCAGTTGATTCCAATCGGGAGTGACAAAATTGACGGGGCTTTCAAAGCCGATAGTGCTGTTAACTCTACTCTAGAACATTTTGCAAACCCTTCAGTAGATTAACAACAAAATGTAAATGGTTGTTTTAGTTAACCATATTGTGCGAATATCAACCTGCCTCAATACTCACACGATAACTGATTACACGTAGCGGCAACGCTCCTTTGCATCGTGGATAAAAATAGATGTAGTGGAATCTTTGGAAAAAAACTTAATGAGACTGCCAAAAAGGCATCGTATGAAATGGAAAATAGCACTTAAGAAGCGAAATCTAACGAATATGCACTCTCACTTTAATTAGCGGAAATATTCCGTCGTTACTTGGCAATATAGTATGCCTAACTAACAGTCACCAACGTGGGAAATACGAGTATTTGGGAATAATAATGTCGCAAGAGGTCTGGATGTAGTCAGGTACAGAGGATGACAGCGATTAAACTGATGTTCTGTTATTAAAATGGCAGTGAAGGCGTCACCAGCTATATAAAAAAACATTCTTGATATCAAGCAATACGTATTATATCTAAACATACCACAGTTCATATAAACTGTAATAGGGTGGGATGTAAACCCAGATATTTGAGTGAATGTGGCCTTATTGTACTTGTCGATATTTCCCTATTGCCATATGTACCACTTCAGAGACAGAGGTGATGTATGACATGTAGTTTCGTTGTGAGTAGTATACTACTCACGAGTGGTATATCACACACAGGCGACATTCAGGAATAAATGAGCAAGCTCCTAACGCCAGGAAGACAACGGACAAGAATAGACTATCGGAATAGTGGGTAAGCGCTATGGCAGAAGTTCCACCAAGGCGAATGACAACATACTATCACCCGATGTATGTGAATGCATGTCTGACGTGCAAATGAGTGTACGCGTTTGTGGTTTGATTTTTGACATGACCTATACGGGAGTTTGCGCAATAAACGAATTCTCAGGCCAAGCGTCTTCTGCGGTCACAACAGAGGTATACACTAACGTGGTTTTTTAATACTGTTTTTGAAAATCTAAACTCTCCATCGGACACTTTCCGGTGAGTTTAATCCATTTAACACTGACTTTCCTGTGACGCTCCGACTACGAAATATTATTATACTTCTATACTAGAATGGAAGTTCATCTTGTTCTAACTTTGTAGACAACCCACTGTTTTCTTCTGTCAGCAAACGGTTCCCACTGGGTAATTCGAACAGGGAAGTTGATAAACTTTATCTCAATGCCTACAATAAGGCTCATCAGTGGCAACTAACGTGTTGTTCTGCTTACAAACCAAAATGAAAACAGCGACTTCCAGGAACCTTGAGCAGAAAAAAAGAAAAGCCTACAACAACAGACTTTGACTAGTTTCTCCATCCTGATTACCCTGTACATTGCGACCAACTGATTGGTTATCTAAACCTTTTTAATGTGGTGGTGAAAAGTTCTCATCATTTCATCTCAAGACACTCAGCTGAAGCGAAGAACGTGCATCCCAAACAGAGAGTTACGAAGTGGTGAAATCACCCAGGTCAATAACCAAAAGTGAATTATGTCATCCAACTGCATAGTACACTCAAAATGTGCTCGATAACGAAAACTACTGTAAAACCTGTAAGCTTACAAAGCAGTTCAATGATCTACGCTCTTACAATAGTAAAATTCCTTTGAGATATAAAAGAGGTAAACCATAAATCAGGTAGCTCACTGGAAGTCTCTTCATAATCTCTCTTTAAACGGCAATCAGCTCTCTGAAGCAGCGGTTCCCACAAAAATTTGAAAAAGCCAACAGTATAGTGTATGTTGTCATGTGCATTGCGTTCGCATCTCATCTGTTACCATAACAAAATTAGTGTTATCAATATATAACAAACAGGTATGACAACAATAGTGAAGAATGCGGACGTGATAAGTGAGGTCAGAATGATCGAGACTCGAGAACAGGGAATTCAGATGACGCTACATGTATCTGATAAGGACAGTTATGAACAGAGAAGTTAGAAACAGTTTTTTGCACAATGTATCTCTAGAACACATTTCGCTGCATCTCATCAGGTCCATACCGCAGTCTGTGTGTTTATAAAGCAAAGTTCAATGAGCATTGTGAACTAAACA
>LUCH01002270.1:51128-71399 GCA_013368495.1 Paragonimus heterotremus | reverse complement strand
TGTTTAGTTCACAATGCTCATTGAACTTTGCTTTATAAACACACAGACTGCGGTATGGACCTGATGAGATGCAGCGAAATGTGTTCTAGAGATACATTGTGCAAAAAACTGTTTCTAACTTCTCTGTTCATAACTGTCCTTATCAGATACATGTAGCGTCATCTGAATTCCCTGTTCTCGAGTCTCGATCATTCTGACCTCACTTATCACGTCCGCATTCTTCACTATTGTTGTCATACCTGTTTGTTATATATTGATAACACTAATTTTGTTATGGTAACAGATGAGATGCGAACGCAATGCACATGACAACATACACTATACTGTTGGATGTTTTTAAAACCTTTTTTCTGTTGAACGCACAGTCGTGTATGAAGCAGTGATGTATGTGAAAGCTGGGAAAGTATGAGGGCCGAGTAGGCAATCGCTTATCATGCCCACGGACCGTGCTGAGATGCTGACCACCGAATTAGCAGATATATTCGCAGTGTATCATACCGAGGAAAATTACTGACTGTTGGAGCTCTTCTAGCATCACGCCGGTACCGAAGAAAGGCACAACCAAGTTTCAACCGTTTCCCTTAAACGTTCTTGAGAAGCCTCTCCTTTGAGAGCCGAATATTGCAGAATAATACTGATCCACTTCAGCTTGCACATCTTCAGTCGTGGTCCAGTGTTAACGCAGTGTTCTGTTCTGTCCGTCCAATTTCGTCATCCTTGGATAGGAAGCCTAACGCTGTTCGTCTCCGTTTCCCCGACCACAGCAGCGCTCTTAAGTGCATCAAGAGAGATTCTGTTCTATCTTCCCAATGATTATGACATTCAACCATCTTTCATAATGTGGCCAAGTGATTACTTGTCGAATCGCTCCCGGTTTTTTCGTTGGAATAATCAAAAGTTTTTCCCAATAATGACAAATTCGAATGCTCTCCAAGGTTCAATTCGTTCACAATTTCTCTTTCCTTTATGAGAACCCCATGCCCATTAGTACGGATCGTCTTTGGTTCTTAACATTCGGAAATATCCTCTCCTCTCGCCCAGGCAAGTGGCCTTGTCGATCTGGCTAGTTGGTCTAGCGCAAGCTCTCTGTAGCTCAACTTGTCGACGAACAACTTACCAACACTGTTTTAACGCAAACCGTTCATTTGATGAACTTGAATCACGTGATATTCTCCGGAGTAATATTAACAGTTTATTTTTAACGAGACATACATCATCCAGATTCGGGATTTACACGATTCGTTAAGATGGGGGGTATAATGCCCCTGCGTAAATGAGACGCATGTTTCGTTAGTGTGATTCGTTCAGTACATGGTGCATATTTGAGTCGGCATGTCAGAAATAAACCTTTATTGTAACCCAAATATGGTTGTGTCCAGAGTATACTAGATACCTCTAATGGAAATCTGAATATTTTCAGAGAGGTTTAGAAAGACGTTAAGCAAATGTCTGAGATATCACATTCTGAGAGACCCATTTGCTGGAGGAAGTTATGGGATGATACGTTTATGAGACCCCTACTATTAATTACAATGGGAAATTGGGATATTTTGGAGCAAGGGCGGTTCCAGGAACCTAGAATGGCAGAAGTGAATTGAACGGTTTCTGGGGAACAGTGGCTTATATTTTGCAAGGGTTACAAGTAATCACAACGATAAGGAAGGTTGCAACGTCTGTGAATATAAGAATATCAAGTTTAAAATATGAGCTGCCTGTGAAGATATGGGGTTCTGTTACCATTAAAAGTTTCTTGTTTCTCAATTTACGGATTATTAATGCGGCTACAATGTTGTATCGTCTGTATCTGCCAGAATGGATAACAGAGCATAACTGAAGAATTTGAAGCAAACTTTCATGGCTGTTACCACATCGGCGTGTTAATTTCTCCGGTGATTTTGGACGACCACGTGAGCGACGGATTTTCATGGACAACACCTCAGCTCTAAACTGCACCGCTGTGATGTAGAAACCAACAGCAATCCTGGTTAGGTTCCGCAACTGGTTGTGTGGCGTGGCCATCGTTGAGGAATGCTGCAAACAGACACCATCATGTGTAATGTACAGGGCTGCTGAAATCGTTGTGAGAGTAAGACGATGAAACGGTTGAGATGATAGATCGCGTGCAGCCCATTGTAAAACCACATTTCTTGATAACTAGTGTTTTCGGTTCAAGTTCTAGTTAGGGGCGCACGAGTTTGAAGATGTGGTATGCCGAGGCCGCCGGTATTCATGACCCGTGTCTTTAAGCAGCCGCTGCCATTTCTTAATATCCATCCGCATTGCTCGATCTGAGGACTTAAGCGCCTTTATATGAACGACGCTGAGACCTAATTGATGGTTAGTCTCGGTATTAAATTCGTCCGTTTTATGATTCGGATATAGCAGCTGTTAGACAGTCTTTTTGTTATCGCTAACCAGCCATCACCTAGAAACGGAAGTTTTAAGTATACCGTCTTTTTTGCTACCTTATCCTCGGGGTGGTAATAGTACCATACTTCTTGATAAATTGCAAGGAGTACTCGTTAGCCTGCAGGGTATTTGTGAGTATGATTAATTCTAGTGGTAGATTACGTGCATAGCCTCCGCGCTCTGTGAAAGAGCGTTCGAATTAGGCTTCTCTTACAATGCACTGAAGAGAAGCTTTGGAAGTGCATACTGTCATGACAAGGTAGGCTTTCTGTAGATGAGTCTTTCTATCATGCCGTCTGATCTTCAGATAAGTAGAATGCCCAGGAACGGAAAGCAATTGTTTACTTCGTTCTCTTTAGTCAGCTTGAGGTTTGAATGTTCCTAATTCAACTCCAAAAATAACGCGGTGGAATCACTTGAATTCTCAAGAATGACCACGTTGTCGTCTACGTGACGTTTGTACAGTACTGACTGACAAATTTTCACATAATGCAGATTCCATTTTAGTCATGAGGAAATCAGTTAGGAGTGGATTCAGCAGGCTGCCTATTGCAACATCGTCCACTTGCCGAAAAGTAAACGTCTAAAAGTTGAAATTTACATTGTGTGCATAAGAGTAATAATGAGTCTAGTTGGGATACTGGAATACGAAAGGCAGTATTGCTGCTTAGAAAAAAAAATCACAAATGTTATCAATCGTTTCATGCAGCGGAATATGAGTGAAAAGGGACGTCACATCGAACGAATACATCAGTTTGTCTCGAACATCTGAACTGTTTACATAACTCACAAGTCCAGAGTTGTCTGTTGGACTGTACTTACTAAAACGTTTTATGACTGGTTCAAGCAAATCAGTAAGCTAACAGTACAGTGCGTTGTACATTGACATAATGAGAAGAAGTGAGACATTGGCCTTGTGAGTTTAGGGCAATCCGTACATGTGCGGCGTGGGTGTACCCATTGATTTTATCACCTTATAGTTGTCATCTATCCTGTCTGCGGTTAATTTCTTTTTCCACTTCTTCGACGTAGTCGGAAGTGTCGTCCAACAAAAACTTCCGAATGTCACTGAGAATTTCGAACATTTTCCCCATACATTCGGTTTCAACCATCAACACAACTCCTGAGGCTTTGTCCGGACTTGACACCATTTGAAAGTGTGGCAGCGTTAATAGACTGTGACCCTCTTGTTTGTGGTTTCGACGCTGGTATGCGACATTCAGTAGTTTTGTTTCCAGCCAATTTTGATTTTCTGCAGATGTTGGCGAATGCTGCTGAAGTTCATTATACTGATTTTTGAAGTAAGCATATAACCCAAGTTTTCCCATTTTATTTGGTGATATGGCAAACTTCAATCCTAAAGAAAGAGCTTCTATTTGAGTCCGTGTTAAAATTTCTGACGACAGACTGGCAACATATTTATTCAACTGTTCCGGAAATGAAGTCGCACTTGAAACTGCATAAAATGAATCAGAGAATAACTTTGGTACATTCGCCTTCATACGTTGCAGGACAATACTACAAAAAGTCATACTTGGTTTGACAAACAATCCGTAAATCTGAAACAGTTCGTTCATTTCAGAAGTTTGAACAACATCATTAGAAAACGAAAACTGGTAGATGCAAGCATTTCGTATTGACTCATCAATACTGATGAGTGAATACGAAATGCTTGCATCTACCAGTTTTCTTGTTCTAATGGTGTTTTTCAATCCGTAGATTATTCAAAATAGACCACAACGTTTCGTAACTCTCCTCTGGTGACTCCAACTTCTGCTGACAGTTCAACGTGGGATTAAGTTATTCGTTTGAGTTTAGAACTGTTAGGCTGTAGCTTACATGATCCGAGTTTGTTCGTGAACTCTCTTGGAAACTGGGACTTAGAGAGGCATGATTTGTAACGCTGAATACGCAGACGTTCGTTCACCAACTTGCATCTAGGACGGGAGAAGCTACCAAGCTTATTGGTAGTCTATTTTGGGAATCTTCTTTGGGAGAATTCAAAACCCTTTTCGAAAGGGGCCGACTGTAAATTCTATGGAAATCTGACACCTGCGATCAATTGTGGGTGATGTTCAATTTATAAAATGAGAAGAAGAGAAGACGTAAATCCTGTTCTCTGGAGTAACATTTCGTACAATCATATCTCACATGATTTGTTTTAACATTTGTAAGTATTCAGGTATCATTTTGAACCACAACTTGACATTGTCTCTTCATGTTAACACTGCTTTTGGTAAAGTGAAAACACATGTCTAAATTCAATTTCAAACTAGTATAATCTTATTCTCCGCTTTGTGAACTCATGTGTACTCCTCTTTGGCTATATTGTTCTCTGGTCATTTTCTCTTGGTTTTCTGATCGAACATCTTCAACTTCTTTCTAGATCTATGAAACACTTATCTAACTGTAACGATATTCTTCGTTCGAGGTCTCACTGACTTTATAGTGGTTCAACATTTTAAAGCATTCAACTCGTTTGCCTCCCAAAACGTTGTACGATTCCGTACGTCCTCTTCAATCTGACCTTTCAAAATGTATATCCATATCCTCAACTAGGCCCTATTTCACATCCATATTGTGTATATACCGATACATGCGGTTAACTGGTTATCCCCTGACTACAGGATTTTGTAGAGTTAAATGAGTAATTATTCTAAATATTCTGTCTGCTGAAGAAGTGATGCATAAAGCAATCTGTTGATTTGATTTGAATTCATTCTAGGTGTGTGCATGCTACAGACAAATAGTAACTATCCTGACTACTAAAGTCAAGCTCAGAGTCAAATCTATAGCCAAGCGATGATAAATTGGCTGGGTTTTCGGCTCTGTGTGTTACAAGGTGTTCAGTGATGGACTGCTAAAACCCAGGCAGCCACGGTGGCAGGGTGAGGGCGACAAGAAGCCACTAAATGCGATTAGTGATCTCTAGCTTAGCAGGATTAAAAAAAAACCAAGATCTGACAAGCAAATGCGTAATAATCACAAACAATCTCACAAGAATTAAGTTGCTGATTTAAACTGTACTGGAAAAACCACGCTAGAAACCGAACAGTTCAAAATACATACGCACGCACACTCACATGAATCTATCGCATGAACCACGGACGGGTCGGTCTTTGAACAAACTTTCGAACTCAGCGCACAATCGTATGGAACCGAGCGCCTGAATGCGTGCGATAAATTCGGGGACTGCGAGACGCGTGGGTGACATCGGATCGGTCTCGTTCAAGTGTTCCACAGAGACTGGACCACGGGTATCTGTAGAATTAGTGTCAGAGGATGTCGAAGTTGAGAGGGTATGCAAACCGTTGTTATTTCGCAGTCTGAACTTGGACATGCGAAACGAACGACGTCCAAAGCGGTCCATTGCCGTGGGAGAGTGTATAGAGTGATGGGTTCTGGTAGGGAGATGCACAGTACTGTACATTGAAGTCAGCATTCAATTTAGATTACCAAAATCACACCTGGAAACGGGAGGAACAACAGTTTGAGTGTAGCCATTTTCCGCGACGAGAACATGACAGGGAACGGAGGCTGTCTTGATCGCGCTCGAGTAGTTATCAGAATTGCGGCGATAACGATTCTGATGTGTACATTCCTTCACGAAGTCATGACGGAAGCTCGCGCAGGAATTCCGATCGTACTGGAGAATGTCACCACTGCCTAAACTGCGGTAGACGGGCTGTGGAGTGACAAAATAGTCAGGCGGGAGTTTGGCCGCGTGACCGCTTTTCTCTAAAGACGTACGTAGCCAGTCGTAATGATGGTGTCGAGTTAACTGCTGGAACACTCGCTGGATCAACGAAGGTGTCAAATGTACATGCAGTTCGTCAAAGTCGACAGTCGAGATCTGGCAATGAAGCGCCGAGAAAACAGATGGGAACAAATTGTTTTCAAACCAAAACAACTGGGGTAATAGGTTGATATACAATTACAGAATCAGACGGACTGTGAAGGAAGAAGGTTAGGAAACATACCAAATGAAGTAGGTAGGGATAGGCCATAGAGAAAATAAAATGCACGAGGGGGTGTTGTACTAACCCAAACTCAACGATCTCAGTTTCACTTTCCGGAATGCACATGTGACTTGATAATACTGAGTCGTCCAAATATAAATCGAAGGCACAACTTGAGACAGGTGAACTTACAAAGTGTTGGCGTTAATGCAAAGTTCTGTGCCTTTGTCGACATAAAGGGATGAGTGAGCTGATGGGAAATTAAGACATGTCGTTGTGCCTCTAAGCGTACTATTCGAAACACAACTATGGAGAGGAAAGTGGAGCAGCAATGGACATTGTAAACATGGTTCACTTGAATAACAAAAGTTGGATGGTGTTTGAGCTACTCAAACTTGAGTTGCAAGTGATGCCGAGAGTAGAAAATGAGACCGATCGGTTGAATAAGAGAACAGAACACGGAAACGTTGCCGAGTTCGAAAGGCTTCCGTAATCAAGAACGTCAACATCTAATTATACAATCGATCGAGCAACGTCGAGTATCGCTTGCGCGAAACGATTAGCTGAACACTCAGATGTGGTAACACATTCAAACCGATAAAAATGAACGATCAAGAGGAATATCATTGGAACAATAAAAACTAACCCGGTCCCGCATTTTCTCTTTGACAAATAGTCTGAGGACACCGAATGGTGCACGAAACCACATTGGGGCCTCAACGATGATAACTTTCCGTAATCGGGCCGGATAGATACCCTTTGAGAAAAAGGTGGACCGAAAAAGATTGGTATGGTTAAAAAATAGCTTGTGAGAGTCGTCCGAGTGGCATTGAGCAAAACAAGTCTGTCTCAGCTATTACAACGTTACCAAACGACAGCACGGATACATTTGGCATCAAATGAACTCCACTCACAGTTGTTTGTAGCTTTCGAAAGGCTTTTCTGAACGCGAAAGCTGTGACCATATATAAGTGATGTTCCGTTTGAAACAACCAGAAGTTTACTTTATACTAAAAATCAGATACCACTTGACTCATACAACTAACACATTGAAATACAGACATTATGTCGAAAAAGTTAGTGTTATATGACGAAAGTATACAGTTAAGTTACCAATGAGTTATGCTGGTTTTTGACAGATTCTTGTACTTGGAAAGCTAAAACAACAACAGCGAGAGTGTAGGGGAAAAAATCGACTTTCTTATTCTCAAGTTATTACAAGCGACAGAGAGGCAGTTCTTTGAAGCTTGAAAGACGCATATATATGAGCGATGCTACCATGTGACTGAAAAACACAGCCGTTCAGAGTAGAAAATGTAAGCCGTCTTTAAGCAATCCACTCTCAACGTCCGCGTTCAATCACACGCATCGTGTGGTACTAAAAGGACGAACGACGATGAAGTTGAGAAACGGATATTAAATAAAAGATCCGGGTTCATTTAACGGCCGAGTTATTAAGGATGCAGAAACTTAGATGGTGATGTAAGGTACTAAGCCGGACAACCTGAGCACTATCAGCCGATGCACCAGCCAACTGACATGGGGCTGGAGGTGATTGTTTATTTTAAAGAAATGAAGTCACCTATAAGTTAGGTTAGCCACTACAGATTGTGTTCATTTCCCGATCTACACACAGTCTGTGAATGGAGATGTTATGGGGGTGGCAGTTATCGGGTAGAGTGCCGTGAGTGTTACCACTGTCCGGGTGAATTGTTTGTGAACCAAGTGCAAGTATTGCAGTAGAGCAATGATGTCTGTAAGAACATCGCCTCGTAGAGAGCGTCTTACTACAGTTGGTACGTTGTTGTAAGCACTATGATGTAGATTGTTTGAGTCGAGATATGAGCTTTTTAAAATCAAGTTCAAAGGTTTTCTACTCCTATACCTCCAAATTGGAGCTTATTATTTTCCCCATAATTGCATAGCAGTAAGATATTGATGTCAACCACTGTTGATGATGGCAGTGATTAATGCTTATCGTCTGTCAAGAATCGATAACCGAGCAATGTTACTTAGTCTACAGCTGATTTCCACAGGAAGGTTGTCTCCTATCTCACAATCTGAAATACACTAGATGACATTGAGCCAGCCGATTCAGTTACCCAAAACCTGAGCAGATATATTCACTGGTTAATAAAAATAGTGATATGAACACTGACGTTCTGCTTGAACTTCCCAGATTTGAGTTGTTAAGGTAATTTGACAAAATTCGGCCAATAGGCGTTGTGTAATGCACAGCGCCACTAATGAACAGTATGGATCAAATCGAAGAGAACGACTGGCGATTAACGGAAATCATCAGTGTCAGAAAACATGCAGTGACGATTGGAAGCGTGTATGTGTATTGTGCAGGACGTGTTAATGAAGAAACCGACAGTGCACTGTTGGAGATGGATGCCGGGATACGACAGAAGCTCTGAAAAGTGTTCACATTTGTTGTGTATTTTCACATATCTTACAACGGGTGTCTGACAAGAAACAACTTTGTGGGTCAAGCTTCTTTTGCGATAACAATTACTTGCAGATGAAGATCCCTCGGCCGCAGCCGTTGGGAGGCTTCAGGGGGATTTCGAGGAAGTGACCGAGGTGGTTACGGTCAGGACCTACTGTGTGAAGCCTGTCGCTCTGCAAATGGCGATGAAGGACAAAGAGAAAGTTGTTCTGGACACACTACAAAGATGGAGTAGGCCGCCGCAAAGAAAGCAATGATGGCTGTGTTTGACAGCCTGGTCGATCGCCAAAGTGCGATGCGGCCCTGTTTGGACAAGAAATTGATCCCTGTTTTCGCGAACACTCTAGAGAGATTTTCGGACAGGGCAAAACCTGAATTGGGTCGGGATTCCAGGCGATAGGTAATGCTGGGGCAGTTCATCGAAAGTATCCCGATGGCTGTTCAGGACCAGATCTGCATTGTCCATGTCATTCGACGTACGAACATTACTAAACTCACAAAAGTGACGCAGGAATTAGCAGCTTTGTCTATGATTTTGAAGGAGGTGAACAATCCCGACAAAAAAAGTGGACGAATGGTAGGGGGCACTGGGACCGCTAGTAGTGGAAGTATTTGCACTGAGAACAACAATACGGATGGACGGCAAACAAGGATTTTCTGCTGAGGTAGAAAAGACACTAACAGAGGAAATGTTCCTGTCGATGGATCTGAAGGTATGAAATTAAAGTGTTTGTCTGTAGGGTAGGCCAACTAATGATTGAGTATAGGCATGTGCTGAAGTTGACGAGAAGATAATGCAACGCGGCCAGTTCGATGACTATTCGCACAAGGAAGTGCGTACTGACCGCTTTGTTGTAAATACAAAAACCAGGCAAACCATCCTTAAAGCCGATCTTCTAGCTGCAAAGGATGTACGACCTTCCACGACGTTGACCAACGCGTAACGATAAATCAACGATCTCAAGTAATCAAAACAAGATCGAATCACAATGCCACGATACTACTGAAAAAATTATCAAGGGGAATAAGTAGATGAACTCAATAGTTTCGATCGACGGATCGACTCCGGGGAATGAATTACAATTTGATCCGGGACGAGCTGAAGATGAATTATAGTTACTTAATATGACATTCATACTCAACAGTGTTCTTCCGAGCAGTCAATAAGGTTCAAAAACAATGAGGATAAGCCGAGCTCCAGGAGGATGACGCACACACCACCCAAGCAATGTGCAACAATAGGCAACTGGCTGTTCGCAAACCTATTAAAATTGACGCGATAAAACAGAAAACATCTGGATCACGGTCAGAAACAAGAGAAGTAGAGTATACAGAGGTGAACACTTATAAGGGATAGATCTGGGTCGGGTATCCACATGACTGAATTTCAACAGTTGATACAATGGATGACGAAAGAAACCTGAAACTCACGACACTGCTGACGAAATAGGGTTTCTCGACACTCACGGAACATCAACAGAGTGACGTCAACTAAATGTGCATGATTGGAATCCTCATTTACACAGCTTCCTTACTACAGTTCACTGCGGAGGAATACGCTGACGGCAAGGATTCGTACGGATTCTGCAAAAGATATGTATATAGTGAATTAACAACCCGGATACTTCGGTGGCACTGCAGAATACCGGTTCACCTCGAAGACGGGGCGAAAAGACAAATTTAGAGTATATTGGATGGAAGCCAACAGCCCGTGTCTTTGGAGAAGAAATGAAACAAGCACTGTTTGTGTGGATTTTGGAAAAATGAACAGGGCAATGTGGAACATGGTAGTGCCAGCACCGTCCATCGCCGATGTTTTTGATAACTTATGACAAGTGAATTTGTTCACAGCGCTGGATTCACACTGCGGATACCGAAAGGTAGCAACGGTATTCCCGGATAGTGAGAACAACGCATTTACGTTGCACCAGAAACAGTATCAATTCAAGCTTATGATAACTGGCTTATGCGGAGTACCGTTCACATCTCGATGTTCGGTGATTCAGTCAGTAAAACGACAGGATAATTTAGCGGTATATGAAGATGATATTGGAGCATGCCAAACGAATTCGGAACAATGGACTTGGGATTAACGCTGATAGGTCGACACTCGGAAATAATCGTTGGCGTCACTGGGACACAGCATTGGTCACAGTGAAATCAAGCCGTTGTTAGACAACAAAATGACAATTATATAGACCCCGGTTCCGAATTTTAAGAACACACTGAGATAGGTTATTGGTCGAGCTGGTTGGTGAAAGATTTTTATTTTGTCATATAACCACTGTACGAACTTCTTGGTAAGGACAAGAAATATGAATGAGTCGACGATGCCCAAAAAGCAATTACGCAATCGTAACAGGAAATGGACGAGCAACTACTGACATTGAAACCTCCGATTACAAATGGATCGTTCATCGTAACAGCGGACGCCAGTGACTGTAATGTTGGAGCAGTACTCAAATAAGTGAGCGGAAATGTTCAACCACTTTGAAAAATGTCTGGCAATCGTCTGTAAACCGGAAAAATGAGGACCGCATGTCAGTAAGTTCACGCGGAGACTGTCGACAAACCCCTGAGTGGATCAGGACTACGAGGGACCTGAGAGGCAGATTAGCCTGATGGGTATTAGTGCGTTAACAAGAATAAGATTTTACCATCAACCACGAGGCTGAGCCTAGCAACCACTGCTGACATACTCTCTTGACTGCGGATAGACGAGCAACTTCTCACAGGGATATTTGGAAGCGAAAGCTTAATAGAAGAACAGAGGCATCGGACACGGGTGCATTCACAGTAGCCAGACAAAGCCCTACAGAAGGTGCTTAACGTTATGGAAATAGACACGAGGATTCTGACAAATTATAATGATGAAGAGCCTAAAATAATCGCTTTCCAATGCAGAAGAGTTGAACCTAACAGTGCAGGGTTATTAACGTGGTAGCCTTCATGTGGTGATCATTCTTAGATAAATGGGGGAGAAAACTGGTAGTAAAATGCCACGAAGTAATACATACTGAATGCACCAGAACATGCGATCCATCGAAAAAAAGAGAACATGGAACAAAAATGAAAGACGATGTGATGGCCTACGTATTTGTTAGTCAACAAGGTTTACCGTTGAAAGGCGGCAACTGTGGAGTAAAGCAACTAATACAGACAATACCTGTCTATGATATCAGGGAATTTTAGTCGGTAGATATTATGAGCCTATTTCCATTGAACGCTGGCGGTAAGCAATGCGTTCTGGTTACTGCAGAATATTTTACTCGTTGGACTGAAGCGAATGATGTTCCAGACCCGAAGACCTCTACAGTGGGAGACATGATGACAAAGCACATCGTGGCGAATCACGGTGCACCGAAGGTCTCTTAGCAGATCAACGGGACATGCTATAAACGATGAATTTTGAACACATGCAGTAGTTGGGATTGAAGCGTATACGGACGATATCCTATCACCTGTAGACGAACGGACTCATTGAAAGCTACCACCGAAAAAGCAAAAAATGGTCACCAGCCAAGGGGAGTAAGTGAGAATCTGTCCTATCAGTGGTGTTATCGGCCCATGGAGCACCTAGTAAGACGACCATGAACAAATTCCCATTTCAGTGAATGCATAATAAAGATCCTCGATTTTCGGTGGATCAAGATAGTGGAATATGGGTATAGTGCAGTACGGTAGCCAGAGTTATTTGCAGAAGAAAGAACGACTAAGCGGATTCTAGGAGCTTCACAGTCGGCCAAGAAGTTTAGCGAAAGGGAAGACGAAATAACGAGGTTAACCGGACATAAGCACCAACGGATCGGGGTCCGTATGTGGCACTTTGAAGACGGGGCTCAGTAAACACAGTCGATAGGAGCGGCGAGATTAAACGGATACATGACAGTGAATTGGCAAAGCAACGATATGCCTGGGGAACGAACTAGAAGAGAATCCACGAATCAAAAGCCAACACAATGTCAGTCGGAGAGAAGCAGTCAATAGATAATAAACAGTCAAGTAACCTCGGGACGGAAGGAGCGTTGCACAGTGCACAGCATTACGGTGGAAATCCAAAAGTATATCTCGGCCACGGAAACTACAGGCAGTTGTTAGCTAAAGGCGAAGGCTGAAAACGAGTAAATGTACTATGCGGGACGTGCCAACGAAACAGCTGGCGCAGCACTACCGACAATGAATGCTTGTTACATATTTTCACACACCTTGCAACAGCAGTCTGGCAATAAACAACCCTACGGTCACAACGCGCCAACTACCACAGTGCATCGGACAGTTTTTAGGAAAAAACGGACCGGCGATTTCCACAGTTCATCATCTCACACTGATCAGATAAGTACATTGTACGCTCTATGGTCAGCTGGCACCCGCAGATCAGCTTGTGAAAAAGGTCCTGACTACCAACACATCGCCCTTTCGCGCACATGTACATGCATCTTGGTATCGATCGCTTAGGTGACCTTTGCGGAATAACGTATCTTTCAACGACAAATTTTAACGTCGCTCGGTTTGACTAGAAACTGTCACGAGTACTACAGTCAGACAGAAAATGAACCATGTAATCAGTATGGAACCGCCTTGAAAGGGATAGTTTTTCGTATTCAAAAATTAATTAAGAATTGAGACGCCTTCGCTGAGGGATACTGTGCAGATTCTTTATTATATGCAATTAGAAAGCTTTGTTAGTTCTTTTATCTGTTGTCAAGCATTAGAAGAAGCCAACCTGCAGATAGCAAACATTCAGTCAAAGTGATCTCAACGACGTTCTATGGAATGGAGATAAGGTGATCAAATGAGCGAAAGCGGACAGCCAATATTATGGGATGAATTGAACGCTCGAACAACTTTGAGATGATGGACCAGATCAGTGTTATCTTGTAATATCCGGAAAATTCGGTCAGACCATTGATTGTGCCTATAAAAATACCATTTAGCCTAAACCACGGAAGGGCGATAAAGTCAGACCAGTTCACTCTTTCCCCGTACGTACACCTTGCATTTTATGGGAAAGCTCAGAAATTCAATGAATTGTTTGTTCATGAGTTTCCACAAGATTACTTTTCCGCCTAAATTCATTAAGTGAAATCATGGTCCACCAAAATGACAAGATAAATGAGCACTACTCAACAAAAGCCATGTAATTGATCGACAGCGTGGGGTAAATAGAAATAGTTTGTTCCATTCACTCTGAAAGGGTGTAGATAGCTGTCAGTGTGAACGTAAAAGTGCTGAGTTGTAAACAAGAACCGTACTCTATTCATATCAGATCCTAGCCGACTGACTGAGGCGAACTGCTCTGTCAACTGGGGTGTAACAAGCTTCAAGTAAGGAAAATCTTCCATATGAATAGTGGAATGTTGACAATCAAACCACGTAGGATCATAGGACGATAGCTCGAAGATGACAATAACACCATCAGAACTTCAACTAAACTCTGAGTTGCCAACGCAACCGGTCTTGTAAGGTGTATGTGAGTACCGCACAGTTTGTCCGAATTCCGTGAGAACAGCTATGGAAATACCGTTTTGAGCTCAATGAACACACCTAACAAAAAAGGTAATTCACAAATAAGTCACCGTGAAAAGAAGCGATGCGACTGTTGAATAGACTCGTAATAATTCAAGGCACATCGTATATTCTAGCCAAGCTCAGATGGGTCAAAAGATATGGGTTACAGTTAAGTAATTACTGATGAGTAGTAGAGGATTTTGATTTTCATATGGATTGAATATCACTCACAATTGATCGCAGCTGTTGTATTCCCATAGACTTTCAAGTCGGCCCATTTCGAAAAGAAGCACTAGACTCGAGTTTCGCTCTCATTAGAGCTCGTCAGTAGTGCATATCATCGCCACTGCCGGGACTTGAACCACGGACACGCTGTTCATGAGGCAACCGTGTTTACCACTACGCCATTGACCTCACGTTAGGCACGAGCAAATTATCATATGTGAACACTCAACCATTTTCGATTGTGAGGTCAATGGCGTAGTGGTAAACACGGTTGCCTCATGAACAGCGTGTCCGTGGTTCAAGTCCCGGCAGTGGCGAGGATATGCACTACTGATGAGTTAAGTAATTGTTCGGAAACGCGACAATAAATGCAAACATAAGCTGTGATTACATGCTCAGCTGACGATTCTAACTGATCAGCTACTCTGTCACACGCGATCACCCGCCGATGCCTTTTGATCAGACTTTGTTTTACTTAATTTTTTCCGGGTAGACCGTCACAGAAAAACAATAACAACCAACAACATAGCCACCGTTCTACGAATCGTCTTATGTGGGTTACACATTACGTAAGGTCCCCACCAGTGCAAGTTTGACTGAAAATCGACCAACAGATGCAGACAGCTGTTACGGTGTTCAGTGCGCTAGTTTGACGTGCGCCAGCACGATCGCAGCGGACGCCCGAGTTGAATAGCTACCGATCTCCAAAGTGTTAACAATCTATGAGTAAACTTAGTTACAGCTGACTACAGTAGCGGTATGATTAACCGGTTACGACAGGTGTTCAATCCATTGAGCTGATGGTGTGTGTTTGAAACCCTATCTTGTTGGTCTTCTGATCGCCCCTATGGTTTCGGTAACTGCGGTTCGGAAAACTGAGCTGAACTTCTGTCCTTTCAACAAAGATGGCCAAAAGTGAAATTTTAGCCGAAATCGCAAATCGAAACAGTGTTTGGAATTTAACTGCACACTAGTGGAGAGAGTAACCCGAAAACTGGGGGACTCAACTTGTAAATGGTGTAGATATGCACCAGGTTCGCCGTATTTATGTCAGCCACATAACAACGGAGTTAGGGTGGGAACTCAATGCCATTGGACAGCGAGTGGAACGATGCATCCATTCGAACCTCAGTGGTGATAACCATAGGATGATTCGTGGCTTAAAGTATACCAAAGCACCGATTAGGAGTAGAGATAGAACATTTTTATGAAATAAACAATAAAACTAGTATTTCTGAATTTGTCAAACGTTTCCTCCCAGGCTACAGATTAGGTCGAAGGTAGAGCTGGATGGTATTGTCAAACTGGCCAAATCTTGATAACAGGAACAGTTGAATCCACTACGATCCGAACCAGAAAACGTGTGATTAACAATTAGCGATTACCAAGGAACAACTCCAATCCTCGAGAGCAAACTTTATCGAAATGAGGTCGTTTCATGACAGTATCTTAGAACAGATAGATAAGATCGTTAAAAATTAAGAAAGTACGATTGACCAGGAAAAAAACGATTGTCTCACACGGGACTCGAACGATCATACATTCCAGCGATGTTAGAATGTCCTCTCTTCTCACACAAATGACTCACTTTGAACAAATTGAGCAATTTGATGCACAAATGATAATCGAAATTGGCATATTTTGCATCTCGCATGTCATACAGTACGATGAGACCTTTGCGTTGAGATTGTTCGCTGAAAAGAAGAGAATAAGAAAATAATTTAAGTAGGAAATTGTAGCAGAAAAACAGTGCTTCAAACAAAATGAGAAAGTGTTGTACAAAAGTAGGTTGTTTTTGAAAAAAAACACGTGTATTCGGTAGTCACAAGTGACGATCTGGGCACATGTAAAACTTGTGTACAGACGAAATAGTGAAACGGCCATACAGAATGGCGTGAACTGATACAAACTTGTGAATGACCACTCTCGTTAGACAATCAGAAAGCAGGACGAATCTGGTTGAACCGATCGATGACCAACAATTTGCCAGAATAAGGCTTTCCGTCGAATGACCAGTACCCCGATTCCCTGCATGCTATTGACAAGTAAGTTGGATTTCATTAATATTTCCACCAATAAAACACCACCTAAGATTGCACTTCATAAACACTGAAAAGGTCAGGATGTCTGGAGACTGCAAAGCAGTACATATCACACAACTGCATCACAGGAGGCGCCAGAGTTTGAGCACAATTATTGTTTCGGACAAAGGTATGCACCACAGGTGAACATGAACAAGTTCAGCAACTCTCATGGTTGTACCTACTGAAATTCGTTGAAGTATAAAAGTTACGAAGAGGTGGGTAGTGTTCATCTGTTAACAATCTGAACCGTGACAACTCATCAGTTTTTTTAATACAAGCACTGATGAATAGTGAACGAAAGTCTCAACTTAACTGAAAAGTCGTGAATGCGAGGTTGTCGACCCAGTTGCGATTCGACTGGACAACAAGTAACTTGAAGGACAAGCTGTAAAAGGCGATAATAAAAAGCGGAAAGATAGGGATTTATTCACGGACCACGCGTGTATTATTGTGAGGGCTGCAGAAGTCCCGGTTATCCAATAAACTTCGAAAGAAGGTTCCGACATGAACCGTTCTTAACCACAAAGGGGTAAATTTGAAAGCAGGTACAATTACACTTTAGCTATCTCAAGTTCATCAACACAACCGTCCATGGTCTACCTTGACCACACATTAAAATTCAAGCGAAGCATACAATGACAGAAATAATAGGGGGAGAAAAAGTTCATTTCAAAGTCAACCGTACGCACAAACAGAAAGAGAGCAAACATACAACAGCACAGTTACAATTCTGCAAAGACTGTTTGAGATAATAATGGTAGGAACACTGAAGAGCAGTCGCTGTTACTATCTTGGTTTTGAGGAACCTGACAGTGGCGTATACCCAGTATGTGGTATAGGAACAAACAAACTGTGAAGGAAAAACTAAGTCTTCAAAAACATACCGAAACGGTTAGTGACTGTATTATGCCACTTGCTTTTATACGCATTCGGATATTACGTGAAACCATCTGATAACAAGCGGTCGTAATCTACTGCTAAATTTGACCGTTGCTTACAGCATTGTTCTCGGGTGAGGAATAAGGGCTTATAGCATACTCGCAAAGTGGCCCAACTCTCACACTTGCCTCATACAAACGACCCTTAGGCAACCCCTTGACCAGAAATGTCCTAGACTGGCGAACACCGTCCTAGCCTTAGAAACATTCCCCATACCACCACCACTGCTGATGCGACTTCCCAAGTAAATAAACTGGTCAAAAAATCCCTATAACATTAGTATTCAACAGTGAATCTAAGTAATCACAACGGTGTTGACCAGGCGGTGTACACATTGAGGCTGCAAAATGCATTTCTAAGTATTTAGCAGGACGCGGAAAAACATCTGGCATTGTCCATTCTTTTTTGAGAACAGTCAAACATCTCGTCATCGGTACGTTGCAGACTAATTATGTAAGAGGTTCATGGTGACATCTTATGCGTGTTACAGACATTCTTCCATTATTTCGTCCAATAGTAAAATTAAACAAAAAATGATGACAGTGAACAGCCTTATACGCTCGACCCTTTATACAAAGGCTAAGATCATGCCAATGTTACGGATGAGGTAAGCTAGCAAACCTGACCCAGCCGTACTATCCCATTAGATATCCCATCAACAGTGACAGAGCCCCCAAAGGTAGACGAACTTCACGGCTGACACCAAAGACTTGCTGTCAGGAGTGAGTGGGAATGTGTCGATCTTGTAACAACACTCCGTAATTCACAGGCATCAAAGCCGTAAGAAACTGATGGACTAACACTGATTAAATGTAACAACAAAGTGTGCCAGTTTAATGTAGTTAAGGAAGAAGTGGAAAGAACTGCTAGATCGTCAAACTATCCCAACCATAAAATGGAAACCGTAAAGAAAAAGTTCACTTATGAGTAATCCAAACGAAATCAGTAGGTCGAAGTCAATTAAGTCTGACAATAAAGTCGAAACGGTCATTAAACAAAACCCAACAACTGGAGGTACCTCAGTGAAGCTTAGTAATCAGCTAACCTTTGTGAAGACCATTCTTATTTATACCTGTAAACAACGTATAACGATAGCCAGTCTATGTGTAAACATATCACGCCGCCCACATTTAACATGTATGTGGTGGTCTGACGAACACCAAGCTTCTGATTTCCCGTCACTGTTGTTTCAGTCGGATCGAACTTATTCATACCCAAGTGCGCGATCCGAATGCAGTATTTTTTTACCCAGTATTCAAAACGTGTGTCGAAATGAAATAAGTATCACGATAAAGGTGTTCGTGGTCGAACAGCTGAAGTCGTTGAGCAACACTGTCGGGATTGCGGAGTGGGTCGAACGTTTCAACCTGTAGTACAGCATCTGGAAGTAGGTCACAGACTGAGAAAGTTCGATGATCTAATCGTGGATCGCTCGATGCCGTTCTCGCAAATAAAGTGCACATCTCCAATCAAGGATGCATCGGTGTTTCAAAATCAGATTGTAATGAGACAAGACGGTTTCCCGATCGTGTGCTGAGCAGGGGAGAAAATTGGTATTCTCAAATGCGGAATAAATCCGTGACAATGGTTTGGGCGGTTCGGCGACTACACGAAAAATTATTCAGGTCATGGGTTTAAGTCGTTACTGGCCATCAGACTCTACAATACAATCGGTCTCCGATCTAATGGCAGCGATGCTTAGATGGTGGTATTGCACGCTTGAAGCTTGATCATAAAACTGTCTACTGGTCTGGCTATCAATTTAGCGTGTAATCCGATAGCTAGTTAGTCGATCGAACCAGAGAATTGTTGCCAATCGGCCAAAACGGAATCATTAGCTATTTTTGCGAAGTAAAGAGTAACGGACAATCAGACCGCAAAAACTGCTCAATCGGTGCAAAAGCTATCGCATTTCAAGATTTGTACATTACATAGGTTAATGAAACACGGCAATTCAGTGTTACCTTATGACTTTTGTGTACATAGCTATGCCACTATAATGTACAGTGGAAAGAAGTAGATGCAGCTATAGAATATATGTATTATTGCGTACACAAATTTGGGGTCAGAGGTTGAATACTGTGGGCAGATGCCTAAACTACACTCTACTATTCCAACTGAGAATGATCGTGGTATGACGTTTCGGCGTCTTACCCGTTCAGTTGCATGTGGCAGAATGTCAACTGCGATGCAGCTGTAGTGAACGTGTTAGGCCAAGTCGGCAGCAATGTTTCCACATTTTTATTCCAAACGTTAAACTCATATTCGTTCGTCCACGAGAACAAGCTGTTCAGACAACTTTGATAGGAAGGTTGTGCCCGTCGAAAAGGACGTTAACAATGCACTGGATTAATGATCGCAACCTATCCAGTAGAAGGTGTACCTGGCACCTGCTTCCCGTAACTTACGTTGATGCGCGAGCCTTGTCTCGCTCAAGGCTGTTACGTCGATCTAATAGCGACGCAGTCCCATCGTGATGAGTGCAGTACGCTGTTCTGGCCGTCCTATGGAGCTGCGTCGATCCAGCAGCATGTGCAGATTCCATGCTCTCACACGAAGCATCTTGCGTCCCCGGGCCTGTTTCAGGTTGGTCTTCGGGTGGCTGAAACTTGAGTGAGCACTATCTGATCGGTGATTAATATTGGGGGGACAGTATGAGGGTGAGTGACTGGCAGTAACATATTTTCGCCTATTC
>LUCH01002270.1:4375-29230 GCA_013368495.1 Paragonimus heterotremus | reverse complement strand
CCAACCCCCAACCTGGAGGACCAGGAGACTGGTTTGTCAGACCTCTACTTATTGGCCTGCCTGGCATGAGTGACTCTATCGGTGTGGTGGCCACACCGCCCAGTCTAGCCCAATAGGTCATCGAGATGCACAAGCCGTCACAGTGTGTCAAGGTCCAGTCTCGTTGTGACAGGACAATATTAGGTGAAAATGAATAAAACTAGTGGAGAAAATGAGATTAACCAGAACAGTAAGCAATAACGTTGACACAAGCTCGCCATCAGCTGAGACGGATTGCCAGGTCTAGCAAAATTTCAAGTCAACCGGTTGGGTGGTCTCGAAGACGTAAGCCGGGCAAGACGCCTCTACTAATTTCAACGAATGAAGCAAACAGGGTCGTAATTATCTGTTACCGCACTATCAACTGACCATCTAAAGGTGTTATCCAAGCGTTAGCGCACTCGATGAACAACGAATCGGTATGTTAAACGCTCAACTAGCATAGTGTAAACGGCCCTATCAAATTAAATCGTGGCTGCACTGATAAACAGCTCCGGTGTGAACGATTTTTCGGAAATATAAGCTGGTAATCAGATACACTCTCGCTCAACGACAACGAGATAGAGACAGAAAATCAAAACGGTAGGTAAGCCCACGTCGTCCACGGGGATACTTCATTATTTTATTATTATAGGCAAAGGAGGGAGTGCTATCCAGACAAGTAAAATGGTTTAACTTCAAGTGAATTGCGTGGAAATTGAGAAGATACTGACGAAAATACCTTAGTCTAGAAGCAGCATTGAAGGTGCAAAGTAAATCACACATGAGCTAATCCGACTGGTCAACGTATTGAGCATGCAGAGAATGTCTTCGGTAAGACGGGTGAACGAGGCAGTAAAATCGACAAACCAAATGCCAGTTAGCATGAAATCATCAAAACATTTCAGGCTAAAACCATTAGATTCTCCAAAGGCATCCCATAGGAAGTCACCATTACAAAATTGAACAAACCAGTAAGTCGGAAACCTCTGGTGAGCACCTGAGACAGTTGTCTTTAAACTGTGGAATGAGCATACACACCGATCTCAACATACAAATTTATCCATTAAATTTTTATCAGGCGGATAGTTCCAGGGAATTTTACACATATTCATATAAGAAGTTGTTTTCAGGTCAAAAGTGTTGAGACAATTGAATCTCAGTAAGTGCAGATACTTTAACATTCGCTAAAAGATAAAAATGCAATCAATACATGCGCAGTCGGATAGGAACCCTCTCAGTTTTTCACGAATGTCCCTTAAGTTCGATGAGTTCACACCCTACCCCCCAGTAAGTGACATGATGAGGACACCAGACCAACTTTTTGAAAGCGAGGGTAACTGTTTAAAGGCGTCAGTCTTGAAACATTCAGCGTGTGAGTGTGCGCCACCTAGCATGTCCTATCAGTCTAATGTGGCGGGGCAAAAAGCAGGTTTCAGATGCTCAGGATAACGCGATAGGTCATTAGATGACTTGGCCATCCGAATCATTCCGACAAGTGGAAGGTGCGGTCGACATTCCTCTGTGGCTGCGCGTCAGCTGCTGGTTGGTACGTGCTGAGTTTCGCACAAATTCTGCTTGAGTTTCTGTTCTATCAACTTAACATTTCATGTTTGTCCGCAGGCTTTTTCCATTTCATACTCTCGCAATTGGTTTCGCCTATCCGTTTTGCCATGATGACTGTGCTGTTAGCATTCATTTTTGAACAGTTCGAAAGTAGAGAACATTATTTTTTTCTACTCATTTCAATATGTACATCCCTTATAAAGATAATGAGGAGATAACCGACGTACATCTTCAATGAGCGTTTGGATCCCAGTCTGCTAAGTGGTAGACAAGTGCTGGCACGGAAGTTGATCAAATGGCACCCGCCCGGTTAGCTGGTTTTCCTGGTCGATGACATTGCTCATCACGGCCAACAACAATTAGACCGTCTATTAAAATTCAAAGTGAGCGGATCAACGATACCATGAGTCACCAGGTTGTGAATGGGCGATCGACGTGCTAAGAGGAACAACAATGAGACAAGCTGGACTTCATCAAAGAGGAGGTAAGAGGCAGCAGTTAACGGCTGTTCAAATGGGACGCAGAGGATTTATAACCGGTGGATGGCAATGGAGCTCCACATATGCTCGTTGACGTGACGCATACCAACTGCTGTCTCAAAAAGTCTCTCCTGAGGCTTACAGGACCACCGCCGAACCAGTAAGATGTACACCGGCAATCAGGATAGTTACAGTCTCAACCAGCATACGGTTTTGTGGATTAAACCACTTGGTGGAATAACAGGATGACCTCAGCAACCTTTTCGTTAACGTATGCGACCGGGAAGTGTCACACCTAAATATAGCAGATTGTAAATTTAGCGTACATTGTTATATCGCTTTCTATCCGATCACATGTATCATCCGAAGTGATAGTAAATTCTAACAATTACGCTGATTCACATCCTGTGTAACGAGAGACTGGACCCACAGTCTGGTGGGAATTCCTTGTGCCTCACAATAGCAATAAATATGATGAGTGTTAGCGTACTCCTAATCAGAATGTCGTGATAGGAACAGCGGCGAATTGGCCAATAAAAGGTCAGATAAAGGATTACACAGCCCCAGGAACACCGAGGCCAAACACTACAGTTAGTCATCGGCGACGGACACAGGGCGGCGCCATCTGATTCATTCACACACACGGACGCACTAACAAACGCAGCAAATGCATAGTGCTCTTTCTCGTTTTCGATCATTCAATAAACGTAAGCTGCTTGGAACAAAACACGCGGGAACAGGCAAACGAAAAGAAGTTACGCGAAAGTCCGTGCGTTCACCAAATAACGATCAAACACGTAGATTACACCGCCAGCATTTACAGAAAGTGGGACATCAATGGTTTCGTTTGTTGATCTGGATGTTGAACACAAAAGTGCACCGAAGTATGGTCATTCGAGTGAAGATTACGATACAAATCTGGAAACGGCGCGGTTGGGCAAGGCAGCACTGATATCCGAATGAATAATAGCCGTATAGTAAAATGAGTGGGCATATCAAGTCTTCCCACCGTTCGGCCTTAGTGAGTTCGAACAAGGGAAGCTTGTCATTCGCGTTAGTTCACATTCTAACTCCGTCCAAAAGAATGGCAGGGAGACCGCATCCTCAGAGTCCAACTCAGGAGAACCGGGGATGGAAAAAACAATCTCGTTGAATAGCACGTAAATCGCCAGTAAACGTCCGTTAAGAAATGGTTATCACATTTTGTATATACAAAATCATGATAGTGGCTTGAAATTTATCGTTACATGATCAGACTTAAAAGACACTGTCGACGCTGGGATAAAGATGATGAGTCGTGTGGTGGAAGCGCGAATGGGAATTGTGATCAACGAGATTATCCGCTGCCAGAGAGTAGCTCTTAAGAGATGATCGGACGCAGGAAAGGATTATTGCGGGAACAAGGGCTGCTAACATACTTGGGAGCACCCAGATCTCAGACTTTTACCGAAAAACGCACCTAAGTTCAGTCTAAAACCAACAGAATACTGCGACACGAGCACAACTGCAGAAAAATTCAAACAAATGCTTCCTCCCTTGAAAAAAATGTTCGGCCGACGTAAACGAAAAATTCAGATTAGTGTCTCACTTTAAACTAAACATGGTACATGAGAGCTTATAAAAGACGCCATATCCTCCTTTGTTTAAGAAGGGTTGGCCATGAGGCAGGTGAGTCGAGTAGATCCGCAGAAGCCAACACTTGAAGTAGGGAGGGGATTCGAACCCGCAACTCCGGTTACAAGAACGAGCGTCATTGTCAGCTGGGTGCTTCTGACTTGGGACATAGGACAAAGTTACTGGTAGAAGCACATCAAATTCGAGTTCCCTTTGAAAACCCGTGATGCACACTTAACGATACACGAAATGAGTGGTTAAACAAAGACGATAAACTAAAAGAAAAACAAACAGTTAGATCTTTCTGATTCACTCTAAGGTATGTTGCTAAATATGCATACATATACATATATATGTACTACTCCGTGTCTATTAAAATATATGTACATACACAATATATATACATATATATATATATATATTAAGCAAGATAGTAAAAACGCCAGTTTTCGCAATGTATCCGGTAATAACGATTATTAGTAGGTTTGGTTTGGTAATGTGAACACTGTTAACTGTTGTATGCATTTGTATGAGTGCGATGAAATGGTGCCGGGCACACCAGATGCAAAGTTACGCCCTTAGACAAAAAAATGGACAGAGTAGTAGCCGATACACAGAACACAGGTTACAACTGCACAGCTGACACTGTTGCACAATGTACACGTTTAGGATTACTTAGCATTGAACAGCTTGCTCAAACTTGATGTGCCCGGAAAATACGATAGCTTGGGCTTTCACCTAGTTGTACTTTTACGCACATGTGCAGGTTTTTCGGTCAATGTTGCTGAATCACATTCACTGTTTGATCAATAGATTTTTACACGAAATCGCAGTATCTGGACATAGTATACCAAGTATCACGGACAGCCGTACAAAAAACGAGGGCAACGTAATCAATGTGAAACCGCTGAAAAGGGCATCAGACAGCTGTCAGGCGACTTACACGTCAGTATCGATTGGTCCAGTACTAAAACATTTGGCAGAGTGAATATACAAACCATGGCCAGAGTAAAACCTACCTTACTTTTCGTTGATATCTTGTTCGTGCGTTAGCTTAGTCAACGAACTACAGTTTCATCAAACAGCATCAATACAACGGAAATCAGTTTAATCCTTCAATGGCTTAACACAGGCAGTGCGTGAGACTCTTTTGAAAGTAGAGGAGATGTTACCTAAACAACAGTCATTTGGAACGACTTTACTGACCACGAGAATCTAACTGAAAGTCGCCAGGTCTAGTGCCAAAGTTGGACTCTAACCCATACATTAAAGGGGGTTCGTCTGAGTCGAGTGTGTGATGATGAATCAAGAACCTGATAGCAAGCGAAACCTGTTTTCGAGCGCAGATATAAGTCAACAGGGCAATGGGCATACGGGACGCCTGAAGACGTAGTCAACGACGATGGAAATGCTTATCCCAGCGTTCTAAGTAATAAAGCAGGTTACGAATATGCTCACCACTGATTTCACAGATTGTCTTGCTTATACCTGGCTTCCTACGCTCGACTGCCCAGATGAGATGGAAAAGCGATCGCGGAGTTTAGGCAGAGGCGCCTTTCTCTTCCGTGATAATTTTTGGAGTTCCATGTGGGTAGCCTGACGAGCTGAATTATACAAACTGCTGGACAGAATAATGAAACCAGCACAAAAAATTTCAACGGATCGTACAAAAACTCAGCTGTTGGCCGCCAAATAGATAATACTGTGAATATACCCAGTTTAGTCATGAGAAGAAACGCGTAGCAAACAAGCGAAACCGAGCTTGTTTGCTACGCGTTTCTTCTCATGACTAAAATAGATAATAGTACCACACCGGTCGTGTGTTCAATGTGTTTCGGCCTAGTCCAGCGAGTGGGATCTTAGACGAACGGCAAGCACGCTTTGGACAAACAAATTTATGGGTGACGACGAAGTGACTTCTCACCTAAGATCAGAGCGAACTTGGCAAACACCAGTGCATGATCTGAATCCACACAGGACGACCCACTTCAGGTGGATTTGCGATCTTGGAAACATCCACTTCACCGATAGGTAGCGACCATGTGGTCAATCAGTGTCCATAACTGCTTTGAGGATGAGATCGCCAGATGGTGTAATGAAGCGTAGGACGTCGAAAATGGGTACTAGATAGAAACAAACCGTTATCAGCACAAAACCGCAACAAACCGTTGTTTGTTCGTAAACGTTCTGGTAACCCAAGTCTCACTTGTCAGCATCTAACCAGTTTGCTTCAGCGTTTAAGTCTCCAGTTCACAGTACAATGTCCGTACGCAGCACAGTGTGCAAAAGACTGGTGACCTAGTGATAACACTCATCTGTAAATGAGTCTGGATTACAATCTATAGAATGGTATAGTGAAATGACAAACAGGCAGCGGTTGTGAGTGGAGTGTCTCAATGATCTGACTGTATCTTCAAGTCTGACAGAGGAAACATGGCTAATGAAAGGAGTTCAATCAAGCAGCACTTTTTCTGAATATCCGCTCAGGACAATTCCAACATCGGCCTGATTAGTAACTTGAACAATGAGGTCTCCAGACGAGTGCAGATAGTACACGCATCGACGACTGGCCGACGGATATCGTAGGTGTAACATCATTCTCTAGTTTATTGAAGAACAAGGTTAACCTCTTAAACGCAGTCTGGCCCGATGCAGTAACGCTATACGCATACATCCGATCAATCATTGGTAGATCGCAATTGAAAACACAAGAAATTTGCTGACAAAATCCTTCAGGATAACAGAAATTCAAAACTCCCAGACCTATCTAAACCGGCAACGTGATCCACAAAAGCTCCTGTACGGTGGCGCCCAATTCGTCAGTGATCCCTTACCTAATCAGAGGTTTTGTTAATCTTGAACCCCATTGGGCGACTGAACGTATAACACCTTCAACTGTTTATTACTGGTTGTACGACGCTGAATTCGTAATTTTGCGGTTCAACTTTAATCTAAGCCGCTGCAATTCACTTATTAGGTGACTGCTGAACACAACTATCACTCTTCGTGGAGTACAAAGGTAAATGATTGGTCTGGCTTGGCATTATGCAAGTGGAAACGTGTTGTGAACAGGCAACGATCACGAATCACTATGAACCCTACCTTTCACCGATAACCGGATATTTTTCCGACATCACATATGATGAAGGTCTGTGAACGTAAAACGCGTCTTTGTTACTCTCGTAGATATTACAAGTTGAAGAGATCGTGAAACAGTCCACAGCTTAAACTAGATTGCTTACAGCGAAGATGAGAATGGGCGCCTTGATGTTGTATGTTTGAATATAGACGCAGTTATTTCTGGTAGTTAGGTCTATCCCTCTCCCCTTCTTTTTTTACCTTGTTCTCATATAGGTTTTTTTTTCCTTCGTGGTTGTGTGGCAGTTAAGCATTAATGTGAACCACTGATGTATTACTGTCTATCATGATGATGACAATGGGAACGCCATAGTCTTGAAGTAATCGTGAAGGTGAGAAGTACATTCCACGCGAACCATTTCGGTCATTCAGCATGTTCAACATAGTCTGCATACCCCTTACAGTGAAGCTACGCAAGACAATGTTGTAGGTATATTCCATTTCGGTTAGCTCCATGCAGAGTAGAAACCTAACGTCAAGATTGATGGAATCCTTAAGCACACATTTTTGAATGCAGGCTGACGAGAAAAGTGCTACTCAATTAGGTGAAACTACCCATAATCACAAACGAATTCATTGCCGATGTGTTCAGGTGAAGAGTGACCAGACTACAGTATTTTATAAGACCCAACTTCGAAAGTACTATAGTATTTGATGTCCTTAAGAGTGGCAGGTAGCCGATCAAGACTTAAGAGAGATCGCTTAAAGCGTAACGTGAACAACATGGACATATCAATCAAAGACTCACTCCATCATGGCAATATCCAGTTGGTATAACACTCCTTTCAGTGTATCTCGATGAGTGGTCAATGGAGGCCAGTGTCGATTAGCGGTAAAGATGGCGACTGTGGCGGCCTGATTATCGTCGTCCACCGTACCGGCGCTCGGCTGATATGAAACGAGCAAACGGCGGAATAGGAGAGTATGTAAAAATAAGCAAGCGATCTAGAAAACCGTTATATTAGAAGCGGAATCGCTGTTCGGGGAATTACCATCATAATCAAGGTCAGCGCGGGGAGTTCGTGGGTGCGATGCAAATTACGAAATTGAACAGATTAAGCATTGTGCAGTCGAAATCTGGTGTTTTCTAAGCTGGCTAGTGGAGTGGACAGCATTGTGACTTGCTTGACTTGAATGACACCATAAATAAATGAGGAACTGGGATAGTCTATAAACAATTAAAAGCAAGGTAAACACATGTGATATAGACGGTACTGGACAGCGACGGATTCATCTAATATACGGCGCTAAAATAATAGAGAGAAAAAACACAATGTGACTCTAACGCATCCTGTCGGTCAAAGAGTCAACGTATCCTGATGATGGAAAAGAAAGTTCGATTAGGAAAACAGAGAACCAACTGATATGAATGATATACAAGACCTATTCAGGAATAACGGGTCGACCGATGAGATTCAGTTAGGGCCACTTGTCAATTTGGGCTCGGCATATCTATTAACAAGACCAATAGGCTGCAGATTTTGATTGGGAACGGCGGGACTCAGCAGGAGTCAGTGCACCCGAACAACAGACTCAGGACGGAAGTGCCGACTACCTACCTTAGACGTTCTGACACAGTGAAGAAAAGAGGGTTCAACTTCACGACCAATAACCGACTGGCCGATTCGCTTACGTACTGAATTTTGACATACGCAAATCAGGTGTAGTAGATATCGTGTCCAGCAGAGCCCACCGAATCTGTACAAAGAATACTACGATAAAAAGATGTAGCGCTCTTTTCTATGCTAACGGAAAATGGCTACTGTATCAAGGGCTATCAGGTGGTTAACAATTAACTGTAGAGAAAAGGTCAGTGCTTAAGAAATTGTACTTGGGAATTCCGCCTATAAGTAACAGGTTTGAAAAGCACCTGAAACAACGTTTAAACACCACAATTTCTGAAAAGTACTACATGGCTCAAGTGCGTACCGGGCTGTGTACAAAATCACCTCCTGTCTGCTAGCAGGGACATATAGGACAACTTTTACACACTTTGAGTGACCTACAGATTTTCATACATTTGGAGAGAACACTACAATAGTAAGGCTAACTGTCTACTGGGCACCCAAATCGCGAAGCATGTTTCAAAGTGGAAGATTGTTAGTGAAAAGTTACAGGCACAGGAACGAAATCCAGTCTCTTCAATCACCAAAAACCTGCTTGAAAAAGAACCTCACCAGAAGCTTAAAGGGGGCTGTCCGATTATGTGAGGGGATGTATCTGACGATTTGTCGTGGTGCCACCAGATAAGTGCATCTAGCCATCTCTATATGATCACAAAACAGCTGGTGTCGACATAGTGGTCGTCTTGGTAGACAATTAGACGAATCGGCCACGTTTAGATCGTTGCGAAAAATTAGGCCGGTTAACCATTGTCCGTTTTATCCATATATGGTTTAGCTTCTTCATCCCGTCCGTCTATTCTTTCGTATGTACACCTCCTACACTCAAGTTACACGCGCATGTGCGTTCAGAATGTACGAAGTGTTACGTTAGTTAGTATCACACGATTAATGTCTTAGGATGTGACTGTCGAAATTCTTAAACATAATCAGCTGTTTCAGAAAGATACCCATAAGCAAGACATTAGAGATCGACCGCACGGTTTTTTGTCCTGTTATGAAGTGGCGTCAACAGTGAATGCCGTGCTGATTCAGAGGGCTAAGCTGATTATGGTTTCAGCCGTTCCAGATACAGTTATGTTAGATAGACTAAAGGGAAACAGACAGAAAAGTACTTACACTCAAGGGTTGCATGTCGTATTGCCAACTATATAGGAATGCATAGGTAGTGAAGCATGGTCCTGTTGAATATACAGCAAAACCATTTTCGTAATTTGGGCAATGTTGTTTTCTGCATGAGGAGGGCTAGAAGAAGTGTTCCGAAAAAACATTCCGATGGCTCAATGGTTGACCGCGATCGTCGGTGTATTGGTCGAAACCACCGAAGCAGACAGTACTTCCCAGGAGCTTGATTTGACACAAAATACAGTTAGGGAGAGGATATAGGGTGGATTGGGCGTCAACATCATACCTACAGCGCCCATGGACCGGGCAAACCCTTCACTGCCAAGCGGTTCAGTATTCTGAGTTATTGGCTCCGTGTAGGGTCCCCAATAACACCTTAGGCTCTGCCGCCTTACACAATGAGCTTCTGGGTCAAAAACTCGGGGCGGAGAGCCATAAGTCAACCACTGTTTCAAGGTATTCGAGATTATCGTCGTTCGATGTGTCTGCTCACTCGGTTCCACTTTCTTCCTCATCCCATGCTTCCAATTTTAATCCCTTAAAGCTATGAAGACCGGTAAGCATATGTGCTCTCAATGTCTACAGGATTTGTCAAAAAAAGCAAGCGAAAAGCTCTAGCGAGCACCATTTTGGAACTGGAACCAAATGCATACAGTCCTGTATCGGGTTTGTCTGCATGGAATGCGCTTAACACCTTTAAAGTGCAAATATAAACTCAAAGACTAGAGTGTCCTCATCTGCAGTTCACCTAAGAATGTGAGTAGTTTCAAATAGTGGGCAGCACCACCAGTTTAGGTTGTAATTCTGCTGATGAGATAACGGTGAAAATAGCAAAGACACATGTTGGTTTGAGAAAATGTGGCGTCGAAAAGACGTTCGGTTGGTGTTTGGATGAAGGGTATTTAATGCTACTATACGGTCAATTTGGCACTACGGTCCAGAAACGTGGCCTGTTCGTGACGGAGATATCAACAGACTTGCTATGTTCGATCACAGTTGTTTCTTGCCCTCATCACACATCAAGTAGGATGATCGCATGAGCAATGCGGCTGTTCGTAAACACGTATATCAGAAAATTCAGGACATGCGACCAACCAATCAAGTCCTTACGTTGCACAGTCCAAGGTGGATGGGACAGGAGGTCCACATGTAAGTTGGGCGTGAACCGCAAACGACATTATTTGTTGAGATCATAAACGGTTAGGTGAAACAATAGAATGAACAAGTAAAGCTGTGGTCACGGAATTGAGTAAGGCGAGTAGATGTATTTGGCTTGATTGGAGATCACGTGATCATCCAACACGTTGGTCGAAATAACGGTCTACCTAAACCCGTCACGTTACTATACCTTTTTACATATCTGTTCCCATTTTAGGCACAAGATTTCCCATTTCATGCAAAAACAAATCACTTTTGTGCATTAAAATTTCCACGTTAGAATCTTGGACGTGACGGCAAGAACGCGATTGGTCCAACTAACCGGAAGGGACAACCAATCTTAATTAGAGCACTTCGCATTGGCTACTTTGATAGAAGGAATGGTATGGGTTATTCAAGGGGTGTCAGCGGCTTTGCTTAATGAGAACGGGGTTAGCGGTCAAAGTGGAGCACAGATCATCCGACCTTGTCCCTGCTAATTTATCAAACTGCGGACTGTATTGGTTCCATTGACAGGCAAAGGGGTGCGAATGATTAGGAGTGTCCGTGGATTTCATGGTAGAAAAAAATAAAACATTCATGTTCGCTATGGCCAAAGTCAACCTAACAACACCAGATGCGTTATCGTGTCGTTCTGACGTAACCGTTGGACTTGGAATCGTTTGGCAACAAGGTTGACTTCGGCCATGGCGAACATGAATGTTTTATTTTTTCTATCGTCACTTCCAAAAAGTAGGAGGTGCAAAATCAATTTATGGTTGCACTGAATAGAGCATTCTGCGTTCACTGAGAAGATGGACGTTTACAGTTATGACCCCTTCGTTTCACCATTCATGCCCTGCATACAGAATCGTTCGGCATGACCAACAAAGCTAGCGCAATGGTCCTCGGTGACGTCGTACATAACAGAGATGACTACTGTTTCTAAGGTCCCCATTCTCCACTCCTGTTGAATTTGCACACCCTGAGTATCTTCGCTTATTATTGTCTCGTGGTGCACCTGTAGTTGCCTTTTAACTCTTACTTTCACCATGCTCCAGACATTCTCAGTTGAACTCAACATGGACGAATAGGGTGCCAGCCGTAAGAGTTATCCTCCATTATTTAACTCCTCAGTAAACACACCTTCCAGGTCAGTGTGGCACGGTGCGTTGTCGCATATTAGCACAATTTCTGACATGAGTGTGCTGATCTTCATCTGATCTAGCAGGGTTCGTGGCCAGCCCTTGCAATCGTTGCTGTTGTATGCTCCCCGCCTCGTCGTATAGCCTACTATCGAGCTTGATGTCATAACTCCAATCAAATGGAGATTACGGCCTCGGCTGTTTGTTACAGTAACGCATGCCCTCGTTCCTTTTAGTGAACGTCCCATTGACCTCGTACAAAATAAATTGAAATTTGTCTCATCTATCCAACAAATAATCTTTGAATCTGCATAACACTCCATCAGTCGATATGCAAACAGTCGCCGTAGCTCCAAATTCTCATTTGAGTTCATGTCAACGGGTACTTGACACAGCTTCTTGACAATTATGCATCGGCCATCCAGGTATCGACTGATCGTTGTGGTCGATAACTCCTTCTCAAACTCAGCCTTGACGCGTAATCTCAAAAATTGCAGTGTCACCGTCGGGTCTATGGAAATCCACTCCAACAACATATCAATCTCAGATTCTGTCAGAATCTTGCTTCTATGTCCTTTGCGAGGCTGCGCTACATAACTGATGCAATCCACATGAAGCCACTTGTAAGCGATATTACACTTGATTCTGTTCATAAAGGCAATCATACGCCAGTAATCGCTCCTTTCGAATGCTTCGATAATACGTCTGCGTGTTTCGGGACAGATGCGAGTGTAGTTGCGTCCGTCAGTCATGTGTACAAGAGAACTAACGAAAATGTTGCCACAAACTGATTCACTCTCATACCACAACGCGAAGTCTACCACGAACCTAAACCTCACTCCTAATCATTCGCACCCCCTTACCTGTCAAAGGAACCAATACGGTCCGCAGTTTGATGAATTAGTAGGGACAAGGTCGGATGATCTGTGCTCCGCTTTGACCGCTAACCCCGTTCTCATTAAGCAAAGCCGCTGATACCCCTTGAATAACCCACACCACTCTCTCTATCAAAGTAGCTAATGCGAAGTGCTCCCTTCCGGTTAGTTGGACCAATCGCGTTCTTGCCGTCACGTCCAAGATTCTAACGTGGAAATTTTAATGCACAAAAGTGATTTGTTTTTGCATGAAATGGGAAATCTTGTGCCTAAAATGGAAACAGATATGTAAAAAGACAGATTATCTACTTAGCCTTCTTTCTCTTGTAACGGCCATAAACCTGACCACGAGGCACAGTGGCTTTGGATGATGCTCACTGAAACGGTGAGGTGAAACAATGTAGGAGAAAGATGTATTAAAAAATAAGAATTAATAAATCAAGGTTAAATGTGAGACTAGCAATGATGTGAATGTAAGTACGCCGTGGACTACGGCACACCGCCATCTCAGATAGCGTTTCTAACCAGTGAGTTGAGTGATCACGAGGACATCAGCTAGGCAGGCGACACTTAACTACTGTCTTCAATGGAACAGTCAGGGTCTTCATATTTGGTGATTACGTTGTTGCTTGACCACCACGCGGTTTTACCTGACTATCGGTGGTCTTAGTACATAATGTCCAGTAGGGTAAACGCTCAGCTAATATGCAGAGTACGTCGCCCAACCATCGTACGCTGTGCAACGCGATTAGTTGACCAATTGAATGCGCATCCCTATCGTTGCGGAATACGCACCGGTGAACGACTGTGTTGCTCATGCGATCAGTTCACTTGATGTGGACTAGTTGGCGAAGACAGCCGTGGAGTGACCAAAATGAGCACTGAACTGAAATCTCAACAACCAAGCGACTAAGATGTGAAGAGACCTTATTGAATGGAACATTCTAGATATAGCAGGCGACCGATTCACCTCGATTCCGACAAAGGCAACAACCACCATGAACTAAAACAAACTTACGAAGGGATGCGCAAAATATGCGAGGATTACTTGGCTGAGTAAGGCAAACAGATAGAAAAGGTACTTTTAGGGGGTAATAGTCATTATTCGTGAATGTCTTAGCTGTCAATAAGGTGTTAATGAGACTATCTGCTTGTCATGGGCTGAATACTTCGAAGAACAATTCAACCAACCTGAGCCAGCTCATTCAATGGTCAGCAATGGGGACTTTATGCCTAGTTGGGTTCGCCACAATTTTCTGTCTGAAGTCAAACGCTTGAGATAGTGGCCAAAAAATGTATACTCTGCACTGAGTAAGCGTACAATGGTTGAAAAAATTGACATACTTCGCCGTGATTCCCTTGCGATGAAGACAGTCTCATGGTGCATGTTGGGCAACCGACTCAAAATCAGTTTGAGTTTACAAACACTATGGCCGTTAGATAAGAAAAGAGTGTCTATGTTCTTGGGTCAGCTACAAGTTGAAAATATGATCGATAAATCCACAATCAGACTGGAAACCTGCCTGATATTCTAATATAGTTTTCTCTGATTAACCCGTCACATGTGGAGATACTCTTGTCCCTCGAATTAACCTTTAGGGTAGTCGAGGGTTCTGCCTAATGCTCATTTAGTTCATGACCCAAGGTATGACTATTGTTACTGGATGAACGTCTTACAGTCACTGTGATCGACTGGTAGTATATCGTTTTTCTTCTAGTTGTAAGTAATTTCAAGCAATAAGACAAAATGACTGATATTATTGTACGATAGTCTGTTGACAGAGTAAATGACAGTGTAAAAACACAATAAAAGGGTGAACAATAGATGGCAGGGGTAAATTGAAAGGAGGGACGGGGGAAACAGGACGACAACAATATAAACTAAGATTTGTCACTTTCGCGAGATATATATATATATATATTACTGATAAGTAGTTCGGCATATTTGGTAATTTAGAAGAGACCCAATTGCAAAAAATCTGCATTTCGACTGGATTCGAACCAGCGACAGAAACACCACGCCCAAACGCGGCAAGCGCTCTACCAGTTGAGCTACGAAGCCACGCCAGAAGCTCTGAAATTTTACATTTGGATCTAGTTACCCACCCAACCAACTATATATATATATATATATATATATATATAGGCACGTAACAAGAAACAACACGTAACAACAAACACGTGTGGCAAACGTGCCACAAAATGAGGAAAAAGTGACCGTGTGAGATGAAGAGTAAGAAAGACGTGGAGGAATAAAACATTAAACTGGCGCACACGGAAATTCGCAACACTTCTATTCTTCGCTACATCGAACAGCGTTCTCAATCAAAGATATTCACTGACCTTTGGAAAACAACCAAGAATGCCCTACCGATGCAAACATCAGTGGCAGTGTCTTCATGCACCGAATCCAAGGCATACACTGGCCATCAGGATCCCCTTTCCGGTTTAGCCCATCAACCGTAAACAAGGAATGACGTGGCAGACAGTTAGCTGGCATACGTAAGATGTGACCAAGTAAACCAAGCATGTGAGGCGAGATTATGCTCACGGGTCGGCATAGTCTGTTTGTACATAAGGCACTTACTCACTGCCGACATGGTGTTCCAAACGAAAAGTGTTAGTGCCTCAGGGACACCAACATTTGAAAACATATCCTGTGAACAGCACCTACGTGGATGAACCAGGATTTGCAGCCGTGAAATAGGACCACTCTAAAAATGGCATCATACACTCGGCCTTCCACAGAAAGACAGATCATGCCAACACCAAAAATAGCGTAAGTAGGCAAACGTCATCCGAATCTTGGCTGTACGACTTGTGATCTCATCAGACTCTCCACCAGCATCGACGCGGTTCTCAAGGAACATGTGTTTTTCGACTAGCTTAGAAGGCTGATTACCACCGAAGGTGAAAGCAGGTGTAGAATCCTGCCAATCTTACAACAACCGTTTGTATTTAGAAAGCGAAAATACCAAACTGACGAACTGAGACCTCTTGTCTGCCCAAGATGTTCTAAACTCCCTACGAACACCTAGAAACTGGAGTAACGACGTCTGTACACTCTGTCTCGAAGTCGAGTGCCCGCGAGCATTTTCAAATTGTCACATTCGCAATCTGTCTTGGCACACTACAGGATGTCACCTACTGCAGAAGCGAATATCAAAGGAGGGGTTGGACAAACTTGTTGTGCCCAGCCTGAAATGATAAAGGTGAGTGACACCTTACTGTAAATGCTAACCCGGCCCGACGTCTGAAAAAAATGTTTTGGGACGTTGACGGACTCCACGGGAACATCGTTCCTCGACTGACAGCCCAAAGCGCGGTTCTGTATACTGGATCGAAGACTCCTCTGATGTTTAAAAAGCCAACAATTGTTGGTCTTCTACATAAGAATGGCAGAACGTGACGATGTGATCGACACAGCCACGGCCAAAGGCGAAATTTAGCTTGCGCCCCAAAGGTATGCTGCTCGCAAGTTTTGCTTAGTTTACCGAACACAATGGCTGCAAGCAGCTTCAACGCAATTAAAGTCGGGTTAATCCGTCAACGGTTGGTACACAAAGTGTGTGAGGACCTCCTGAAAATGGGAACGATGCCAATCAAACATCAGCCACTTCGAGCCACTCCGGTTACTTAGAGCTTAGGGACCAAGACCGTTAATTCTTGGACCGGAGGTAGGTCCCGACCTATGATAGGAGCGAGAGGGAGTTTGTCTAAGCCAGGTGCTTTATGACGTCTCAGGAACCTGATCCCATATGAAACATATGGTGCTGCGGACGGGAAAACGTCAACAAATGAATGAGCACACGGGGTCCCGGAAACCTAATCAACAGCGCAGGTGGCCAGTTGAACTGCGGTTGGAAATGATAAGTCCATCGTCTTAAGTGTCGTTGAAAGTTATGGACAGGCTCACTACTGGCTTCACAGACAACCTCGATCACACCTACCTTCCCGCTATTCGTTGCTCGGGTGAAATGAAAACCCTTTTGAGAACTGCCGGTAACACCAGTTTGTTCCATGCTGCTAAAGCGTTGAGTCCACCAGATCATAATCCTCTTACAGCTGCTTCCGGAGTTTCAATCGGGCAGCCCTGCGAACTGAATTATAGTCGCTTCTAGATGGAACATTTCGACGGGTGTAAAAAGTTCCAGTGATCGCACAGAGATTCAGTGTTTGGGAGTTGAAGGGGCAGCAGTATCACACTTATACACTGCATGCCGTACGTGTCCCACGTGCTTCGATCTCGTCCGGCGTGAGAGATCCTGCACTAGAGGCTAGCGCGTCCTGGTAGGTATACAGTGTTTGTACTCCTGACGGCTTAGATACGTCCGTTTTCGTTTGACGACGAAGTGGCCTTCCAAAAAGGTGGAGAGCAAATTTGGCACATATCAGTGCAATGATCCGAATCCACATAAATGGTTCAGAGTGAGTTACAGTCTTGGACAGTCACACCACCGATGACAGTTTTGAAATACATGACGGTTGGTGTGCATTATAATACATGGTAATTTTTTAAAATTGTTTCAAAAAGATATGTATATCGTGATAGGTGAACAAAAACAGGTCATCTGGTGGTGTCATTCGGTATCTCTGGCCAACGACAATAGAAAACTTTCGGACCTCAGGAAGGAAGCTCAACCTGATATCGATTTTTTTGTACTTCTACGTCAAATCATAGACCGTCCGCTGTGCTGCTTTTTCTAGCCACGCCCAAAGAGCGCAAACCGAGCGCAATGTGGCAGTGTTGGCCTGGCATGCGTAGAACGTATCCGTGCCAAATTGCAAAAAATAGCGAGTGCGAATAACAGGGTCAACGACTGGTGCACGACACTAGTTGCCTGAGGAGTGTTTCGTGTAAATGACCACAGTGCGGTTCATTTACAGCGAAAAGTCATTCAATGAAGTAAGATACTTATTGTCCAACTCGCACGTTCTCACGCCACACGCGCGCTAGCGGTCATGAATCATAACGCAGCGATGGTTTCCACTTAAACGACATGTGCACTTCTGATTGAATCTCTGTGTGACTGGTGCTTTCTGTAGTGGATTTCTGCCTGCCATTTCTTACCCGTTGGTCCGATTTCGTTGACTGACGACTCGTTCGGTCGCTCGTGTTGTCCTCAATCCGTCCACCGTGGGGTTTGACTATAACTTACCACCGCGTCTAGGCATTTCACTGAGTATTGGAATATACGCGCCTCCAACTTGATCATCTGCCGCACATTTACTCCGCTGGATGGGACAGGCTAATCTTGTATGATTTACTGTTTTCTTTCTTAAAGTAAAACATAGTGCTCGACACGGAGCCAGTTGGAGGTTACAGCTGTGGTAGTTCGTAGCCATTACCAGTGTTGCCCTCAAACACCGAAGTCACCATTTGGTCGATCCTATTCCGATGTAATAAAGTTGTCCGTGGATACAATATCAAAACGTTTACTTCGTGAAACTGACCGTCCTAATACTAGATAAGCATCTACACAGTTCAAGATACGTAATGTACCTAACAACGTATAATTGGTTAGTAATCCGAATCAGACCAAGCAAACACTGGTCCGCTGTGGAATTCATTACAGTTACCACTCACATTTTACGTCATGGGACACAGTGAAACGATTGATCGAATAACGTTCAAATGTGTTTCCAGGCAAGTAACTGAGGATGAAGAAGTTAGATTTTAGGTTTAGTATTCGTCGAGATCTGGATCTGCTGGCGTGATCGTTAGAGCAGGTACCTGACAGATATGACGAAAAGTGTTATCATTGAAGGATCCAATGTTCACCGATCACGGTGACCCTATGAAACGGTCGTCACGCACAAGGCAAAGTTGAAAGAGCAAAACGCGACATACAATCAAAAAGGTGGTGATTGGACATAGTTAGTTGTGACAGTGATGACGCTCGATAATTCCATATCATAATGCAGAAGAATAAGTGACTGTGGAGAGCATCTGCGGCGAAAACAGGTTGGGGTTACATTGGAGATTCCTCACCTTAGATGGCAGGTGAAATCGGACAGCTGGAAACGGTCATCCCACTTAGAATTGATTGATCAGTTCAACTCAGTCTTATTTATCACTAAATAGACCAAGGGTAACGTCATAAAATTCACAGCAGCCACCATTGACTGTTTCTCACATTCCGACCTCATTATGTTTTCTTACCGATACTTGGGGAGACCTTTGAAACATCGGAAGTACACAAAACATATGTATGTCACATAAAACAGGCGGTTGACGGAAGATACACAGTGGGTCCGTTGCAGAAGAGTGGACACTAACTAATCCTGGTCAGTTTTAGCTATTTCTTTCAGAGACGACTCGTTTTAGCTCATGTCCTACTTTGTGTTCCAGATCTTTAAGATCAAGATAACGGGGTAGTCATCGTGTTAGTTTTATTCATAAAAGCATAACGAGTCCGGTGATCGACTGAGTTCACTGATTACTTTATTGAATGACGTGAGGCGGTCGATTGAAACAATGTAGATCACCGTAAAGATGAAACATTGAGAAAAACAAACAAAAAACGGGGAAAAGAACAACTTTCAGCCTTCATTAATCATGAAATGTACAGGGCGGAGTGACTAGTGCCTCCATCTTCGAAGATTAACGCGGGAAATCATCTTTCTGTAGCTTGGTAAGGGAAAGTCTACGTCTAGCAGAGCATAATTTAACTGAGTTTGATGGAAATAAGCGTCGGAAAGCAGAACATCAGTAACAGCAGAGTACGGACGTACCAATACAGTGAATTTTCCGGATAACAATTCCTTCCGAACGCCCTCGTCAAGCGGGTCAATGGTGTCAACATTTTCCGTGTAGCGCATACGCTATGAATATGAGAAGAACAATGAATACAGCAAACAGGAAAAACGTCACGCATTTGCTAGAATCTAATTAAAAACATATACAGTTGGATGGGAAATTTTTTAGAAACACAGCAGCGATCACAGTTGTTTCCTTCGTCGCCTCAGGTAAACGGCTGGATCGGATTCACTATTCATGGGCACATCAGTTCACCAACAATTGGTTGAGTTAGTAGCAGCCAATGATCTTTTCTCACCATGCGCTATCGCCATCGAGCGTTCCAACTACTACACGGTAGAGGCACATCCCATAAACCGTTTGCGATTAAAACCATAGTTCGGCATGACGGTATATCAAACACAAAAGTAGTGTCGTTATGCGAACGGTATATAGATTTTTCATTGCTTCTTAACTAGTACTTGTACAGTCAGACCAGCAGACAACGCTGACCGTGGATATCAGAAGTTTCGTCAAAACGTGCAGTGAAGATTCAACAGTCTAACTACATTTTTAATGTCTATCTACCAATTCACAACACACGTATACCTTGCACACGCCCACAGATTCTACAACCCAATACACTGTTAAGAGTGCCCTGGGTGCACGAGTAACAAACATGAAGGCCGGACTAGACCTGGGTTGTTAGTCTAGAAGACTCGGGTAGCGCATCGAGAGAAGCACATGCCAGACTTCTACACATTCAGGCAAAGTCTCTAATCGGTTCACTAGTCCTCCACACGATGCACTGCCAAGAGGTATAAGGACACGCCATAAACCTGAACTGTCAAGTAGGTTGGTTAATTGTTGACAAGTGACTTACAGTGTCCATGGAATGGACGACGGTGAAATTAGGCGAGGCTCCATAATCACAACGTGCTGGTTGCAAAGGGTATAAAATCTAGGCGTTGTAGAAGCCGACGTACTAGCTGTGGCTTACACCGTCCGGATAAATCAGATCTCTCATTGTATAGTCAACAGCAACCGTTAGTAAGGCTGCCTCGGAGTGAAGATTCATGTGAAACCTCTGTTTGGACTACGGCCACATTCAAACAGCATGAGCGCTCCGGTGAAATGAACCCTTATGTCCAGACATAAACCAACGTAGTTAATTTAGATAAACATGAACATTCAGCATCTATCGAAACGTGATGTCGAAACACGTTGGACACATTTAGAATGTAATACATAAATGCACTGCTGTCTCATATGGCGTAACTGTTTGTCTAGTAGCGCGTTCCAGATAGTCACTCGTTGAAAGAATTGGCCCCTGAACTTAAGTATTTCAGATGCAACGAACTTTCGAGTTTAGACCTCCGCTCCCCCTGAATTTTCAAAGCGGGGGTGAGTTGTTCGCATCAAAACCGATAGGCATGGTTCCGAACGCTGAACGATATCCCTTGATTGGCGTTTTCCAACGGTCGTTCCAAGTTTTAACTGGCATTCAAAGTTCACACAACAGTCGTAGAGGCATTAGTCTTGTTTCTATTGCATCTAAGTTATCTACCGGCCTGATATTACATCACTCCACTAAACCATAGAAAATGCAGACGAAGCACGTGGAAGTTCAACCAAGTCACGGGCACATTAATGAGGTTCTAAACATTCGACGGGTTTCGAAGCATCGACACTCAAAGGAACAACCAGTACCTGCCGCACTAAGTTGTCAATACTACTTTCCGTCCCATAGAAGTACATCTGAAAAATTACCATCTGCCAGAATCGTCAAACATGATCTGCAGGCGGGACAACAATTCGTGGAACAACTCTGAGTGTTTTTCAGCAGTGTCTGACCCCCATTTTTTTGCATACAGTTATCAAAAGCGGTATTACAAAAAAAATTGGCCTAACGGGCTCTAATGAGTTCAGCGTGGTGTTCCGTCTTAACGATAGGCTCGTTGACATAGAGTGGGCAAAAGACTACTCTACTAAGTGTTTATGCTGAAGGCATGTAAGTCATGCAAGATAAGATGAACGACGGGGCTGGTCTATAGTTAACACTATCTGTACCTTCAAAATGTAGTGTTACATCAAAACGGGAAAGGCTACGTTTCCACTCTTTTGTTCCAAGCGATCAATACGACGTTAAGTCATCCCGCTAACCACAACAATACCATCTTGTCAACTTGCAGTAATGTTGGCTGGATATAGTTCAGTTTACTTATTTATACATTAACGACAATAGGAAGATGGGGCTGTGGCTCGATTTGCCGTTCAACGTAAGGGCAGAGGAAAATATCATGAAATTTTTCTTATCAAAAGTAAAGGAAACAAAATACATAAACAACAATGAATAAGGTTAATGTTGTGGATATTTAGACGCTGCCACGCAGAGCATTTATGACCAGTGAGCTGAGTGCTCACGATATCTCAAACCGTACAGCAATATTACAAACTGACAAAACCGTGCTACCCACAGTTTTAAACTGATTGCCTAAAACAGAACTTAGTCATTTACCCTGTTTAATGAGGTCTGTATGTTGTCAGCAGGAGGGTAAAACCGAGCGATGTTGTTCACACATATTATCGAAAAGAAATCGGAATTATCAAACACATCTTAAAACATACCGTCCATAACAAAGTTGAAAAGGTACCCCCAATGAACACTGTTTGTAGTGACAAATCAACGAGACAGCCACTCACATTCTCACATCGATTGCCTTGTGAACAAACGATGGTCTTGACAAGCCAGCGTATTTATCTGGGACTCTTCTGCGAAGAAGGCAGCTCCAGAACACGTTATGAAGAGTTAAATCACAGGTAGCCTCTACATATAAAGGTAGGGCCGTTGGTAACCCATAGGAGTGTGGATGTTCCAAGAGCCGTTGTGCGGTAAAATGTGAGATGCATCCACGGCCGAGTCAGGAGTTTGTTTATTCTCCAAGAATCGGGTTTTCTCTGGGTTTGGTGAACCTACGCTATGTGGCACCAGACAGTATCTTGAATATCATCGAGGAAAGACTGATACATCTGTGGTTGTCACACTGACACCGGGGATAACCGCTAACAAACAACAATCACGAAGTACCCTTAGGTTATCAGTTTCCGACATCAAGGCCCCATCAGCACCTCTGAGAACAGAAGATGGGAGAACTGGGACTGAGACCCTGCTACGTTTCAACAACTTAGGCTTCAGAGTTACTCGTGCTTTTGATGGAGAATCGTCTGAAACTGACTAACCGACTAATCGAGACCCGAAGTCAACACAACTTAATTCAGGAAAGCTGAACTGCTTCTGAAATAGTTCACTCAGTTGATTAAACCGGTTCGACTGGTTAGTGGCAAGGGAATCAACTTTTTACGTATACCCTCGCTGATATCAATTGCACAACCAACACGATTACGAATCCGAAGGACAACAATTAGTTGTTCTCAGACGAAGAGGACTGATCCATATATTCGGTTGCTCAACCAAATGATGCTCACCATCTATTGCGCTGGAGTTTTCGACGGTCGCTGACATATCCAGAACAAAGTAGAATCAAGTGACACACGCGCATAAGATCTACTGACGTGAGAGGAGGCAATTTTTGCGATTAGACGGCCCTTTCAGGACATTTATTCACAGCAATCTTTTGCAGTTGCTGCGATTTGTCCCGTGTTTGTTAGGTTGTTTAGATGTCAGTATATCCGTTTATCACGAGTGCAATAAACGTACGTTTACACTTATAGTCCTCACATAGGTCACATCATGTCTTTCTTGATCTACATAATCTTGGCCAAGTCGCCCGCATCAAACAATTGTCCGTTTATTGATAAATAGTCGGGGATTCTCGTTAATTTCAAGGTGAACATCACTTACATTTAACCACAGCCTTCGCATTCAGATAGACTTTCCAGCCAGCCTCTTTCGAAAAGACGCACTGGACTCGAGTTTCACTTTTGTTAGAGCTCATCAGTAGTGCACATTCTTGTCACTGCCGGGATTAGAACTCCGGTCACGCTTTCATGAAACAACCGTGTTGACCACTGCGCTATTAACCTCACATGAGACATGATCGAATTGTCATGTCTGAGCGAAAACTTCAGGTCTCAATACACCTAATCGTAGGATTATCAATTGGAGTTACAACACAGCTACTGTGTCTTCTCTCGAGACGATCGGCAACCTGATCATTAATCACGAACGAAAACGGTTGAGCATCCACATTCATGATGATCTAGTCGTGCGTAATGAGGTCGACAACACAGTGTTCAACGCGGTTGTCTCATGAAAACGTGGTCGGAGTTTTAGTCTCGGCCGTGGCAAGGATGTGCACTATTGACGAGTTTTAGGAGGAACAAACACCCGTGGTTAATGACGCCGTCGAACACGGTGAAATATTGTGATCAGGGGTGTATGTGGCGTGAGTGTGCTCTCAATGCTGGTCTCCGCCCATCCATTACTTGACCTTGCCGTTACGTCCATATATCTAAACGATTAATCCATCACGTGATATCGCGGTTTATACATCTAAAGTCGCCAACGTGGGTGAAATTGAAGAGGATGGGCAACGAACTGACTCACAGCCACGTTCAGGGACACCATCTTCAACACAGTTAAGACTAGCTACTGATGAAGTGAACCTGTCAGTGAAAGAACACCTGTAATGAAAGTAGTTGGGGTGAACACATGCTTGTAGCAAAAATATCAGTCGAATATTCATTATCCTTATGGTGTGTGGAAGCTGTGAGTTGAGGATAGCAATCTATACGCGTTAGAATATTAACAATTGTACGATTTCGGGGGTGAATTAAGACGTATCACAAAGAGAACTGGAAGCAGTTGTTAGCTTGTCTTCTGTTCGTAGGTTACGTGGAAGAAAAGATTCTGGTGAATTCCTTTGGTGCTGAAATTAGAACAAATACTCTCAACTATACCATTAGTCGAAGTAGGTTTCGTCAACTATAATCTACTACTTAATGATAAATAAGAACGCCCTGAAAAAATCACAGGCCTCCTTGCCCGCCTGAAAGGAAACGTGACGTCTTTACTGCCACTTGTGGGAGAACATGGGATTCCTATTCTGTATTGATCACTAGCAAATAACTGATGCCTTTGAAAGGCCGTTACAAACTCATGAGCCATACGTCAAACTGGACCGTTATTATCTCTATGAAGAAATGTCTTGCAAAGTCGTCATACTTGAGCTCTTGTGAAACCCCTTCGAGATGGAGTCATTCTTTTGCCTGATGATTTTTAGAGAATAAAAGATAACCTGTGTCAATAAATTTCTTTATAAGCGATTTACTGTTAGAATCATACCTTATCAGGAACGGTCCGTAAAAACCGGTAAAGGTTATCAAAAAGGGTGTAGCGACTGTAACATGATATTTTTGATAGTCGCATTCACTTGT
>LUCH01002269.1:89352-105010 GCA_013368495.1 Paragonimus heterotremus | reverse complement strand
CACCACGCCAAGGTAGCAGAAAAGGTCAGGACTGATCAGATATACTATCCTATAGACGCTTTGCTTGATGACATTCTGTTTTCACCCAGGGTAATTATGATATAACATGTTACACTACTATATTGCGTAAAACATTGTGTGTATCTTATTTCTGCGATTGTCGTCGGTCAAGTCGGTATGTCATTATTGTTAATATCAATCTTACAAAGTGGCGATAACTCATAATCAGGCTAACTAAACAAAGTTTACAATTTACTGTGTGAATCGAGCAAAACAAGCAACAAAATAATGCATAAGGTCAGTAGACTCACAGTTTCAAACAAAGTCAGTGGTTTGATTCAGATGCAAAATAATTATTGCAACTTTTCATCCGTGAAATTCTAAATGATCGTGGTAAACGGGAGACACATAAAAAAACACTTTTGAGCCCAAAAAGGTAGCTGATGCAAACGAAATCTGATCACCTTCGTTACGATTTAAATTAAATAATTTTTACAAAACTTGCTAACGTTAATAACACATAATTGTGTGCTGTAAAAACACGTCTGCCTCAATTCTGCGTCAGCTTTGAATCTGAAGTTTAAAAAAACAGATGTTATTTTTCTATTGCTTCATTAGGTGACTACTCATTTACTTGTTCCAGATGCTTATCCACATATTTCCAAAGGATATGTGCCACTCTGAATCAATAGCAAATTTACCACAACACTGGTAGTTATAAACGCAGCGCATTTCATCAATTTGAAACATATCATCAACCCTTTCAGTTTACACAGTCCGAAGGTAATGATCTGAACACCATGAAATGTCGACTTCCAGCCAATACTGAGGCGATCAGAATTTGTTCTTGAAAATTCATGAACTTTTTATGAACGCTTTGTGAGTGTCATGATCCACCACCTACTGCGTGATGAATTAAACCTTCACTAGTTGAATTTCGTCTTAATTTTGACGTAACTATGATACACGATTGATTCCATTTGTAACCGTGAAATGCTCAACCCCTTTGATAAGTTCAGTAATGGTATTTCCACTCAAACCGACATTCCACTACTGGCCTCGTCTTCTTTTACTCATCAGGCAAAAAGTGTGTAGGTGAAGTTCTTAGTGCTGAAAACTAGTTTACTGTTCTATCTCAAGCCACGTCCATTGACCGAGAGGTTCAGTGGATAAAGTTTTGGCTTTTTACGAGTAGGTTTGTTTGTTTGATCCTCGTCCAGACTACTTGCGTACGTTGACTCCGACCAAGAAAAAAGTTGATCTTTGAATATCGGTTTGAAAACGAGCATCATAAATTGTGAAGGTCATCATTTCTTACCTTATGGCTATAATTGTTGGAGCCTGGAAACACCAGGTGGGCTGTGTTCATCCACACTAAAAAGATTCGAGCAAGTTACACATCAAACTCTGCACTTGTTTTGCTGGATTTCTCTTGAAACCGGTCCTGTGGAACCATTATACACTCAGTCTAGTATGACTAACTATGAACGAGTTCGTTCGGTATATGTTTGTTTCTCAATATTTGCTCACAAGTTCACCGAAACTGGCTTTGTCCTCTTATTTGGTCAGTTAGATGAAGAAAACGGTATGATGAGATTCCAAGCAGTAATAGTTATCCACTTCTTAATCTACACCAGATAAACTAGGATACGTAAGATTGAGTGCACAAATGACAGAATTAGATCGTTGTGATTTTGCTACGTCTTGGTGATTGCTTTTCAAATATACCCGGAGATTTTATCACAAGTCAAAAGGTGGCGAACAAGCTCGTTTTTGGTGTGTCATCTTCAGGCCAAATACAACACAATAAATATGAAATTACTGATGAGTAGTCGACTGGAAAGTCTATGGGAATGCGACAGCTGCGATCAGTTGTGGGTGATGTTCGACTTGAAATATGAAATTAGTTGTCAAGTCAGGATTTTGAGGAACCTAATACAGTGTGAATCTAGTATCATCTGGGCATTACGGACATGGTTATCGTGGTATTGTGTCAAGTGTTCCAAAGACAGCAGGCCATGGCAACTTCAGTGCTTGAACAAAAGACTCCTGCGCACACAGATTAAGGTTTGGCAGCCTGATTCCGATCGCTTCCGCAGGAGCCAAGATGCGACATTTCACACCGCTGGTGTGAACACATGTGACACGGTAAATCGGTCTGAATGCGACATCCACATTGATTCTGTGACCCGTATCAACTAGGTGGACAAAAATTGCGTTGGAAATCTTCCGTTGTTGTCCGGTCTTCAACCAGGCTAGATGGTGTTCGCGTAGTCTTAACGACAAGCGCCTTGTTGTGCGACAAGTGTGACCTGCGCCATAAGAACAAGCGAATGAGTAGATAGGAAACGAGGTAGCACTACTGGGCACTGCGCCTTTGAGGTAAAGGCTAACAGCCGGCTGACGTAATCGGATTGCGACCGCCTCGGCTATAGACAGGATGCGCCACTTGATCTTTCGTGACGTGGCGGCCGGGGCACAGCAGACGATGCGAAACGCCTTATCCGTGTCTGTGTGTTGGTCACAGACAACCAGATGGGCCAGAATAGATGAGTTAACGTTGTTTGTTAATCCAGAGCGAAGCCACGCCGGGCAGTGTTCACGAATTCTTTCTGATAAACGTTTAGTGGTGCGACCAATACATGCTGAACCACAGGAACAAGCAAATGAATAGGTCAAAAATGAGGCAACACTGTTAGGCATATCATCTTCCAGTGTAAGTGGCGTCAAATGAAAAAGTTAATTGTCGTCGTTCAGAATAGGTCATCTGTAACACAGATGTTGAAAGTTGACTATGAGTCAAGGGATTTCCATGTTGCGAAATTGTCACTGTAATGTAATGTATGTATGCACCAAAGTTGTACTCACCAGCATTTCCCGATTTTCTGCTGCAGACTCTTAAGATCGTCATCAAAGAAAACGTCCGTAGTCTCTTACTATCACTGGATCACAACTTCCATAACTCAGGGCTTCCCTTCGTGATGCGTTTGGTGTTAGCTCTAGATAGTGGAATGTGGTACTACAGACATAACTGTCTCACCGTTATTCCACGCCATAGTCGATGACTTTACCGAACACCAGGACTCTGACATTGATCGATCCACCCAATCCAATGAAGATGAACATTTTGCACCTTCATGAAGTAACGATGTCAGGGTACTTCCTGCAGGAATATAAGATAATAAATGCATTCAGATGATTCGCTAAGATCTTTGCAGTTATTTGTGAACAATTTCTCACCAGTGTTGACTAACGTACAGGTCTCTTGTCTTAATAGAAAACGCTGTTTCCAAATATACTTCCTTTCTTATGCTTGACAACTGATTGGATGCACGGCGAGACCGGCGGTTGGTGAATAACACAATTTAGTTCTATTCTAATCAATAAGCATTAGTGAAGAATATGTGCCGAAAAAATAAAAATCAATTTTTTACAAAACATGCCGTCTGTGAATTGTAGCAAGTCCCAAGGTTGTACACACACGGTAGGAAGAATATGATCACTCCCGCCTGCCTTACTAGATATGGTTATCAGTTTGTGATTAAAAATAACTTGTTATCTCTTAAGATAACTTCTCCACCCAGTTTACTAACGGCTTTTATCCTTTTGTGGTAAGCAATTTGTAACACTCTGTTAGATGACTGAGAACTTCATCGCTCACAATTAAGCATAACAATTAACCTCATTTGTTCTGTTGATTCTTGTGTAATGAACTCCTTCTGAGTACTTGCAGTTTTTTCTTCATCTCTATCCGGAAGAATACACTTTTGGTAGACTGGGGTCAATGATTTGCATGGCTTGTGGACGTATCGTTCAAGTACGTCAGATGGTAACTGTTTGATTTTCTTGTATAAGAGGTGTTTTGATTCCGTAGACTTACGAGCGAGAGGATGCACGTGTGAATGAACATATGAATGATGAAACGAACGTTTGGATCAGGTTTCATTGGAGCCACAGGCTCCTTTCTAGGATGGAGTCCACGACATGCAACTCACCATACATGATCTAAAGTGTCTTCCGTTCTCTTTATATTATGAGGTGCGATGCTTACGCTTGAGGTGAATTTTAATTGATGGGGTTATCGCCTGCCTCAGAAAGCATTCACTAAATGTTTACTGTCGACATATATAACTGACTATTCTAAAATCTTTTACTGAGGCACTGAACACACGGGTGCATGCATTTATCACGAGAACCGTTCAGCAGTATGAACTCGTTTTTGGATGACCAGGTGACAAACTTAGACAGCCACTGGTCAGCTGAGCCAGTCACCTGTCGGACTGCACACGGATGTAGATTATAGTAAGTTTATGTTGGCTGTTTAATCAGGTGAAACTGCCGAATGTAGACAAAACTTGATTGTCACAGCAGTAGATAGTGAATGGATCACAAGTTGTGTGTTTCAGACTGCAGTTGAACGTGCGTTTCATGCGATCAGTATCTCACGACTGCCAACGGCATGAACACATGACAAGTGACCCCAAAGAAGCCAAATTCACTGTTTATACAACGCTTAAGGAACTGCCAGGTACACTGTAGAACATCGAGGTAGTCAGTATGGCCAAATCTCCGATTTATGATGAATGGAGCAACTTCCCCATTATAGGTAAAGCCTATGAGCTTAGTGATTATTTTGTATAACGTGAATTCAGTATTATGACCAAAAGTCGACAATCAACACGATCCCACTTCCGGCGATTCGCTTTCTTCGTGTACTTTTGTTCAAAGGACATGTAGAATCGCGTCGGTTGTTGCTGTTTTGTTAACGATCACGTGGCACGGACTAATCAACGTGACCGTTGGACCAAGAACCTGCGAATGACCCTGAAGAAACTGAATTTAACAAGCAGCAGACAAGAACGAACAAAGTGTTGTAAATGATAAATCCTCTGACATTGTGATGACTGTATGTTTACCACAAAACAAAATTAATGTTAACAAAAGAGAATTCGCAACATGATATATTATCTCATTTGAACGTGCGTGACAGACTGTTATAAAGACTTGAATGGTAGATGGTTAGTATGCAACCAGAAAAATTCAAAATCACGCCTTAGCCGCGTGTTAGTTTTGGATCTCTTCGGTTTTTCTGTTGATTTAACGAAATATCGTTTATACTGAAATCTTTGAGGCTACATTTCATTCATACAAATCCAATGTTCCCATAGATTACTTAATCGTTAGCCAGTAAAAATGTTTATCCTGAAGGTATATGTAATTGTGACCAGACGCTTCTTTGCTTGACACAGTTGGATACTGGAGAAATGGAGATATTACTGATGAGTAGTCGGGGATTTTGGTTAATTTCAAGTTGAACATCATCCACAATTGATCGTAGCTGTCGCATTTCCGTAGACTTTCCAATCGGCCCCTTTCGAAAAGAAGCACTAGACTCCAGTTTCGCTCTCTCATCAGAGCTCGTCAGTAGTGTATATCATCGCCACTGCCGGGACTTGAACCATGAACACGCTGTTCATGAGCAGGCAACCGTGTTTACCACTGCGACATTGACCTCACGTTAGGCATGACTGAATTATCATATGTGAACACTCAACCACTTTCGTTTGTGAATAATGATCAGGTTGCCCTGTCGCCTCGAGAGGAGACACAGTTAATGTCTGTTAACTCCAGTCGATAACCCTGCAGTTAGGACTTCCGAGACAGGTCGAAATCTCCGATCTCATTAAACTTGCTGGGCGATATTTTAGATTGCTGATGCTCAACTTGAATTGAATATATGCTTGGGGTTTCTAGTATACGGCTGTCACACAAGGCTAAATAGAAATAAACAAGCAACTCATAGCAATCTCCCACCATGGTATGAACGAAGTTACAACATTTTTCGAACATCCAAGGGACAAACACAAGAACCCATCATGGGAGTAATCTCTTGACGATGGCGTCGTACTTTGTGCCGGATGTAGATGTGATCTAGCTGAAAACGTAAAGGATAACAAACACTGTCTCTTTTTAGTCAACTTCATACTGTTTGTACTAACTATTTCTGTCTGACCACATGTGAAATATTGGGTCAAGTCAACTGAATTGCTGGTTTGATGACAGCTGAATCGAATAGTAGTTGGTCTTAATCGAAAGTCAATCACCTGAACTGGGGGGCCGCAAACTCTTTCAGCGAGAGGACCACATTGTACATACTAAAAACCCCGCATATCGCAGAAACTAATCGGATAAGTAGATTCATTGTCGAAAACAAGGTTGTAAACTAACGAATAGACAGGACACCTGACGGACAGAACTTCTCAACATTTAGCACCAGTGTACACTGAAACTCCATGATCACGGCTGAATCGATTGGTAAATTTGAAAATTTATTGGATTAGCACGTATGTTAGAGATAATCCCTAATGCATGTTTCCCGACCACTCTTCTGGGTCACTTTCGTCAGAATTCAAATGTGTATGTCAAATGCGTATGTGTATGAACATTTGTTCAGTGTCTCATTACTCATTTTTCATATGATGACATGTCATTGGCCTTGTTTAAATGCTCTTTTATCCACGTCCATTCATTTTTTCCTTGTGTTAGGGAACCCAATTCTCTCATCGAAAACCGCCTACTTCCTTGAGAAACTATTTTACCCATTGAGATTGAACGGAAATGCTGTGAACAGTTGAGATGTAACCTTCCCTCTTTTTTTAATTGTTTGGTTTTCATTCCGTTATGCTCACTGGAGCCCTAGTGGCTTTAAGTACAATTTTTGGTGACTGTCCTTTTATCTTCCATTTCGAGGGCGTTTGTAGGCCGGTATGTATCATATGAATATGCTACAATTTCATCCTTGACGAGCATGTTTTTGGAGTAGAACGAAGTCGGTTTTTGCACCCGTCTTTTGGTTTATCTTGGGAGCACTTAACCGGGACAATGACGTTAGTTTCGGGACCAAGGTTTTCTGTGCTAATTATTGCGACGAGAAGTATCCGATTTCTATCAAGCACATTACCGGACCGCGGACGAACCAGCGTGGTTTTGCACTTATAAACTGCCCAATACAGTTTCACCAACTAACAGGAGACATGAACAAGTGTGAATTTATTTCTTCTTCCTTGTAATAACCCATTTACCAATTAATGTATGAATTAGATTATCGTTTTGCTCAGTGTACAACACGTATGGTGTAAAAAGTCATCCGATAGAGCCAGACATTCATTTGTCTCTTTTTACTTAGTGCAACTGACCGTGCATTCATACCCTCATACCGTAATTTTCGGTCACAGACAGTCAAACATTGTGTACCCTTTTGGCTGACAATTTTACCACCGAGTTTCTCATCACTTCTCGTCTAATGAAGCAGGCTCAGTCAATCATTCTAATTCTTATGCTGTCTGAAATCCATCGAGTATATGAGCTGTCCCGCTCCAAAGTTGTATTGGGAGATTCCACGGAATATTTGATTGATCGTGTCTCTTACAATGTGCCCATCACAGTTTCCCGATGACCAAGATTAAGTTCTCCCGATTGCCACGACGGAACAGAATTATAGCAAGTAGTGTTGCCGTCCTGCTAAGTGCACCGACTGGCCTCATGTACAGGCTGTCGTTACAGACAAGACACCGTCCTGGGACCGCCAGTGCATGATATCATAGATTTTGTCTAACTGAATTCCGAACAGACTATCCTTATTGAGGAGTGAAGTGAACATTCTGTGGTTCAAGAATTTGATCTGAAAAGCGGTCACTAGATTGTACGATCCACTAACGGGATCGGACGACTTGCGGTTTTCCAGCTTTATCACCAAGACAGGCGTACTCTTTCCAGTTGACTGTGGCTAACGCGAACAATTCTTATGACCTACAGCGTTACATCAATCACGGCGATTTTAAAGGAACGGGTGAAACTTCTGGAAGTACGAAGAGTTCTGCTAACGGCCTGCAAATGGTCGCGCAGGGAGTTGCGGTCCGCACAAGGCAAATTCTTCAACCATGTTGAGTGCCCCAGCTACTTACTGGATCACAGCCCAAAGGTGCTTCAGGTTGGTCAAGCGTTCATTTTCGTGCTTTTGAAGTCCGATGTTCTGTCCCTGTTCGATCTTAGTCAAGTTTCTTGATTGGATGCCATGGTAGAACGGTGACTGAAGAGCACACACAGAGACAAGTAATGAGACATGACATCCACGAGATATCCCAGTTTAACCCGGTCACTCTCACGATCAAAATAAACCACTTAAGCGCCGAAGTCGTCAATGTCGTTTTACCGACTGAGGACACGAGAAAAGTGAGTTGAATAAGAAGTAATTTACCCCGAACAGCTTTTTTAATTTCTGAAGAGCATCATAAAACTGCATGTTTGCAGCTCGATGGGAAGAGAATAATAACTGATACTGACGAGTTCTGATGGACCGAGTTTTCATAATAACAGGCTAACCTTTGTACCGTTGTGTCGGTTTGCAATTTAGACGGGCAGTACATTTATTTTTACCGGGATCGTAAGAGAAATTACAAATGCTCCTCTCATTCCAATCCACTGATGCTGAGGCAGTAGGAAAGAGACAAAATCTAACATGCGGAAACATGTATTTGACACTTCCATTAGTAGGATTAGTTTGCATAATCGGTTTCAAGCCCGGATCAACGTTCAATTTCTGCTATCAAACATATTGTGACCCACGCAGTTAGCCGAAGCGAAAATGCAAATCCAGCTGACTACAGTTTTCCTGGATACTGCAACTTGCGACAAGTTTCTCGCAGAATACTTTTTGATCATTTGCATCCACCGCACACTGTTTTTTCCTCACACACTTGTCAGACATGCAAACAACTGTATGCAGGAACTCCAAGAAGCGAGACGTCAGACCACTTTCATTTGCTGCATTTATTTCTAATAGACGGGTAACGTCGGTCAATATGAGTTGATCGCATACCACAGCGTTATGGGTATACTGATGAAAAGTTACTTATAATCAGAAGGGAGGCAACACCAATGAAAATACATTTGACACATAAACAGCACTTTACCGAATATACGTGAATAACAAAGATTAGGAGTTAGCATAATCCTTAAAGTTTAGGCGAAAGGACTTTAATTGTTACAAATCACCAATTGAGGCAGTGCAAACTGTCGAGGTATGGTGGACAGGTGGGTTAATGTAAGACCAGTCCCTGACTTTTAATTCGTCTGCTGAATGAAGCTGTACACGACTTAGAGTTGAAAATGTTCACCGCAAGACCGTGTATTGCTTAGATTGTATAGCGGTCTCAAGCTATAGTGTGTTGTTCCACATGCTGTGAAGCAGTGAATAGTCATTCCTATTGATATCGCATAGAAGTGTGCGTGACAAAACTTGAGTGGTTTTTGCGACAGCGTTCGTGGTCGTGAACCACGTCAAACGGTGAGATAGGTGATGAGTTGGTGGCACCGACGTCTACACTGTTGACAGAGTTGTGATCGCTGACCATGTCGGGCGCTCCACGCAACGTGCTGTGTCCGGCACTATGTTGGGCCTTCTTTGGTAGGTGATGTGTCGGGCATTCGTTATCAGGCCGTGTGGGGTCTTGATTGAAAAAGCATCGCCTTTCTTTTATAGATCTCATTAACCTTTGAAATGTGGGCTAAAGGGATATCAAGGTCGGGACGCGTTGCATATTTGATGCGACATGTTAGAAAGGCAGTTGACCTGATTGTGCACATGACAGGTGCTACAACGTGAGTAGGGAACATGTATGGGAGTTAGGTGATAGGTTTACTATGATTGTTCGGTTGGCCCAACATCGACCTGCCAATTTCGAAAGTGATTATTCAAACCCCTAAGAGTGTTCTTATAATTATATTCAAGTATTTTATTTTTCTTCTCTGTTTCAACAGCTTTTTCAACTGCTTTTAACTACTTCATCAACTGTTTCAACTGGTTTTTATACAGTTCCCTGGATGAGTCTATACAGCTGAATTTCATCCCCCCTGGGCATAATAAAGCTCTAGCCTACACGCCTTGATGTAATCTGAAAAATTCCCAAAAGCTTACAATTCTGGTAGACTGTATACATAGTATGACGTGCCAGAACCTGACATCAGTGAACCTTAACGAATAGCCACCGGTTCTCGTTTAATACATCCTAAGACTGTTGTGACATTATCATGTGTTTTTCACAGAGGAACAGTAAGGTGGCGTATAAGGTCATTTTTACAGTACTGGCTGGAAGTCTGTAATGTTAAAATTTTTAGTAGATTTGGTGGACAAAACTGTCACATGAAACTTCCTTCGGAGTAGTTACTTAAGGTCTGACTTTGACTAGATTGCATCAGGGTATGGTCATATTAGAGCGGTAATTGCAAGCTACGTTACCAAAAACGAGTTTTTTTCATTTTCGCATGGATTTATTCTGTTAAGCGTACACGATTTATCTATTGGGAGTTTGTATAGGCGGCCTTATTGCAGTAATTCAACACATGGAGTTTTATTTATCCCGCATCTTACGCAAATTTTACATGACAACACTAACAGTTCTTCCAAGATATCGCGTTATTTCGGCAGTTGGTTTCAACACAGACCATGTAAACCACATATATAAGTTTGCAATCAGCCAGCCCTTTCAAAAGAAGCACTTAACTTGAGCTTCACTCCGTTACAGCTCACACAATGTACGTTCTTGTCATGGTCTACACTTGAATTCCACATCATGATCATATAAAGTAACCACATTGGTCAGTTAGCCGTTTCTCTGAACTCACACACGACTACATTAACACACATGAACGCTGGTCATCATTCGCTCGCAACCAACGTTCAGATCAAATCACATGAGTTCACGATTACTGTTCTCCACTCCTACAATATTGCTAAAGCTATGCACACGGTACATTGAAGTTTCATTTTTTTCGACAAATCAAGACAATCACTTGAGTTGATTACACTGCGGCTGAGAAATCAAAATGAACCACTGTGAGCAGAAACTCTGTGTGGAGTAAGCCAGATTGATAATCAGGATATAAGGTAAAGGATGATGATAACTTTTCAGCACTTCAGAGATCGAAATCTTTCATGTAGTTTCAAAAGATACTAACTCTGTTTATCTTTATTCTAAGGCTCCAACGTAATTGACCAATCAACAATGAGAACAGCATATCTGTGCTTAACTTTGATCCGTCTTTTTCGCCCCCGCACATAATCAATTTCGTGTTTAAAAGTTGTTATAGGCCAAAGTCTAGGTCACATGTTCGTGTGAAGCCGGACATATAACAATGTGGTCATGTAAATTATTTTATAAATTTCCGATTATTCTCAATTTATCGTGTCACATCATGTAAAATTGATATTGGCCTTACGGTTTCCAAAAATAGTTTTATGACCACTTATCATCATAAAACTTACTAACTGAAGACGGGCTTAGATCCCGTCTGAGTGTAAAGTGTTCAAAGATTGATTAAACCACTAGTCGTTTGCTCGCGAATTCATGGAAATGTGCAAATTATCGCGAACGCAATCCGTGACTGACGTTACTGTTGGTATGCATCTCTCCCCGGATCAGAATTAAACATGCAAATCAGTGTGTGCGTTTAATCGTCTGGGTCATGTTGAAGCTGACGAAACATATTCAGACAAAGTGACTTTTTCCGACTAAAATCTAGGCTCTACTTGGTTACTATTATAACAGACAGAGAGATCTTGGGTGGTAACAAAACGAATAATTTTGCCGCTTCTCTCCGACCTACCCTGTAACATGTGATAAAGTCACGTAATCATCCGTAGAAAATGTTTTGTGTAAAGGTAACCAGAACGTTAGCATCATTTACATACACCGCTTCGAGATTAATGATTTAAGTAAAACAATCCCTCATCGTTTTTACCTAATTTTAATTTGACGTTGTTTATGAACTTCACCAAACATGACTTACGACTGAACACAGCCTTTGCATTCACACAGAAGTTTCAATCAGCCCCTGTCAAATCAAACCTCTTTACTGAAATTCCACCCTTGTTGGAGCTGATCAGTAGCACAGACTCTTTACCAGACGGGGATTTGAAGTTTAGTCCACATTCCTATGAGGTAACCGTGTTTACAGCACATTAAGAACGGTAGAATTATCATATGTGAACTTCCACATCCTTTCGCTTGTGAGTAGTGTTCAAGTTACCCAATCATCTCCAGAGGAGCTACATGAAATTTTCTGTTAACTCATATGAATGACCGCATGAGTGACACTTTTCAACATGTTAGAATTAGGGAAACCATTAGAAATGTTGAAGAAAAAGTAGCTTACTGACCAGTAGTAGGGAAGTCAGGCTGACGCAAGGTGAACATTACTTAGCATTGATAAAAGCCTACAAATTCGCACGGAATTTTCAGCCAGCCCTCTTCGAAAAGATTCGCTAAACTAGATTTTGCACTTTCTAAGAGCACTTCAGTGGTGTATATTATTGCTCTTAAATTCTACCAGGTGTTGCCTATCCCGCTTAGTTTTGTTAGACATTTAAATCGACTGCATTGGAAAGGGTGCGGATACCTGCCCTTTGTCCTAGGCATGCAACCAACACAGAAGCTTCCCCAGACAACGTGAGTCACCGTCTCCTTGTCGGTGCGACTTCGATTACAGCAAAATCTGCCTGAGGTTACTGAGATTTGGTTCAATAAAATATGTTCAAAAGTTCGTGTTTTTCATCCCAAGAAAGGCGTTGCTAATTTTAATTCCTGTGCAAGGTTAGGAAATTTTGATAGTAGATGTAGTATTGACACTGTTAATCAGAAACTCACCGTTTAAATGTCCGAAAAATAGAAATTGTTCTCTCTGGTTGATATGCTCGACTTATTTGCTTGTATGTAACAGGGTCTACCTATATGGTTTCACATTTTATTCCTTACAAGCGTGATATGTTTGACTCTAGATTCCATACATAACAATCATGGAATGACTGTTTTGATAGCTTACCGGTTCTCAGTGTTGTTCAAGTACCGTGATTATGGGTATCTCCTCAGAGTGAGATGGATTTTGTCACTAATCTCAAAATTTCTGATACGCGTGAGTTCTAAATGGACATATCCCCAAAAGACCAACACACTTTCAATTACCTTAATAAATCTCTCGTTGACTGGTAAACACATGTTTCTGTAATATCGTGACCATGATTAGCTATTCGACAGTTACCTCTGTTTTTACTTATTCTGGTCTTGGTTTTCCAAATAAACATTTCCACTTTTTGTCTCATTGCATCTAGACTTTCTTTATCTGAGACTATATATGAGTGTGAAATTCCACACCTGTTGACTACTTAGTCTTTTGAAGCAATCATTCGTAAAATTGACAGCGCACATATACCGTATTCATTAATATACACACCTGGGAACGTCAAACGATCGTCACGTGATTGTCCGGTCAATCGTAGACATAGAAAACAGTGTTAGGTATTGAATAACATTCAATAAAACTCCAGAGTAAACACTTAATTGTAGTCAAGAAAAACTGTCACATGAGTATTTGGGCAGGTTGAAATTTCAATTTAGTGCCTAACGTTCTTGCCCAGCGTTCGTACTAAACTAGCTGATCTCAGATCATCATGCTTTAACAAGAGTCCGAAGTTTACCTCACCATATTACTGCTGGTTGCTATCAAAACTGTGGTCGAGATTGTTGAACTTTGTTGAACTATATGTCTCTGTACAATGGCACTTATCGGCCTACTGCTGTTTGCTTTGATACTTGAAAAGTTTCTAACCATCTTCATTTACCAGTTAAATGCTAATACCAATCAGTCCGTCGTGATCGATCCGAGCGAATGGAATAAAGTCTGAATGCAAAAAACTGTGCACCCGAGTGTATGGCTAAAACATGCACTTGGTACTACAATCGTGAAGGTGAACAAAATCTGTCGCTAAGTCACTCGGAATAAAATGTGTATCAAATTAGAGTGATTGGACAGACGAAACAGAAACACAGATTCAATTAAAACTGACTGAAAGTATCGGCGCAACGGTAGAGAACTGTCTACAAAGGCGCCATATTTGGAAGTAGATTCACTTGGTTTGGGTGACACATTATGGTGATGCGATAATCTAGCAAACGGGGAAAGAATATGATGTGTGACTAGTTGGTTTTCAACCAAAAAGTTATGACAAGCGAACAGGAATCTAACCATTGTAACCCAACAAGTTCTGACCGATTACCGTATTTTAGGTTATGATTAGACTGTTATCTGGATGGATAGAAAAAGTGGATCGGTTACATCAGTAGCAAGTATAACGGATCGTAATATTACTAATATTCTGGGATATTGTCTGTGTCCAGCATCTTTATCGTACATGATAGTGTGTCACCGGATGGTAACAATCCTGACTATCTGACCACCGCTGGGATTTTTCAACACAAACTACTAACCAAAAATTTTTTGTGAGACACTGAAGGCCACGCGTGAAAGTAGGTCCTAGAGTTAATCCCCGCTTAACCAGAATGTACTGGAGCGTTTGAATTTATGGTTTACGACGCTTACATGTTAGCACACAGATGTCAAGGTCGTCCTGTTTTTGTTGGGTTTTCGTTCGCTTTTTGTGGACTGGTTCAAGTTGAACTGTGAAATTGCTTACCGGGCCCTTTAAGATTTATACGATGTTGGAAAAATGTTATGTCGAATATGGACAATTTATTTGATCAGATGAGATGCCCCCATTAACCTTCTGATCTTGAGGTAGTCGCACTACTGACCTGTCTACTACCTTAATACAGGGGGTTATTCGTCTTGTTTTCCAAGGTACGTCTTTCGTACTGTTTTTGGTCTTTTCTTGTGGGCATTGAAACGGCCTTGAAAACATGGTCACATGCATTTGACAGCACGGCGTTTAAATGGAAATTGGCATCCTGTTAGGATTTCAGAACCCAAGAGGTATGCGTTCGTAATTTGGTGGTGGCGAGTATTTACAATGTTGCCGCGTGTACATTAGTGACATGCTATTTTTTTTCCTCTACCTCGATTACTGACGAAGATAAGTCATTTGAAACACATCCCTAAAACTTGTATCATTATGGCTCATATTTGGATTTTGTACAAGTTCAGGATGGCATATTTAGGCTGCCCGATGTGAACTAGCAAATAACTGCAGCATTATTGAAATGCTTAGAAAGAATACTGTAAGATTATTAAGTTTCACTTTTGCTCTACCTTGATTATTGACAAAGATATGTCATTTGAAACATACCCTTAAAACTGGTATTATTGTGGCTCATGTTTGAATTTTGTACATGTTCAGTAGGTTGTTTGTGCTGATTATGTTTTTGAACAACACCGTTAGAACACGAAAACTGGTAGATGCAAACATTTCGTACTGATTCATCAGTACCAAATTTACAACATGAAACGGTTTTTTATATTGAACAGATAGGAGTGGGTAGGACGGATGGTCGATTGATGGGTAACAAAGGGTCATTAAGTCCAGGGCAGGGTCAAGTTCACGAACAGTTGGTCCTGAACACACATAGCCGGCTTCAGTCGATTGATTGCGACAGTCTCAGCAAAACGCAAGAATTTTGAACTGAGATGACGTAATGAGATTCTGAATGCACATGCCGGATCGATGACGTGACCAACGGCTAGGATGTGTTTTGCGATTGCGGACGCTGGTTGTTTGCGTGTTTCAACAACATTCCCGTTCTTCGGTAATACTGAGTTCAATTTTGGTTTCAGCGAACAGAACTGTTTTCGATAAATTCTCATCTTAGGC
>LUCH01002269.1:64165-86393 GCA_013368495.1 Paragonimus heterotremus | reverse complement strand
TCTACGGGGATTTTCAATTATTTGAAGCATACCAAGAAATACTGACTTCTGCACCCATTTAGGCAAATGTTGCTTCATTCTGGAAATCAAACACCTCTCGGTTGCAGTTACATGTAAATTGGTGGATACAGTGTGAGGTGGCACCGACAGGCTGATCTGCTTTGATTAAAGGCATAGGTAGCTTCTGGGTTAGAGCTAGCTAGGCTGAGTTGAATGTTCGTTTAATCGAACTAATCAGTCTGTGTTGTTTGGTGCATACTGTAATCACCCTTAAAAGGCAATTCTATATAAACCTTCTTCTTCCCTACTGTGGCCACCGGTTCCTTCTTTATCAACTGATTATCTTAATGTCTCTCATCCGCCACGCTGTGTTGACAAGCAGACGGGATATACTTTCAATTTATCGCGATGGGCAAACGTAAGTATTTGACATCCCTGCCTTGTCCGTGTGGTCTGGGCAATATGTGGGAGCATCGCCGTGGTTGTAATGATTCCCCATTGCACTCATAAATCTTTAGATCATAGCATTCCTGTCGTGCAAACCACCTCTATTGCTTCTACCTTGACAGTTAATTCAATTATGGCGGCCACATTTGGGCCAACCACATCTCATTTAACCGCAGGTAAAACTCCTGCGTACTTATGTAATGAATGAAGGCGTGAATGAAGATCTGGCAGTGCCTGCTGAGAGCTCGATATCGGACCATTTGAGCAAAGCATTTTTGCAGCTTGGTGCTTCGTTGGCTTGGCAATCTGTCATTCTGGATGTCGTCAGAAAGTATCATCCGGGAATATCGAAGGATCCCAGAACCATCCTTCACACACCTCGTTCGTACAGGCAAAAGTGCATTGGAGATGGGGTGTATATTCATTTTGGACCGGAATGGGCCCTTCATCGTCAACTGAGAAGTGGTGTTCTTACCACCGTTGAAATTCAGCTAAATATCGACGGATTTTCTCTCTTTAAAAGATCTAACATGCAGTTATGACCAGTACTGGGCCGTTGTGTTAATGTGCATAGTCAGGAACCGTTTATAGTCGGCATTTTTGCGGGCCTACCAAGCCGTCTGATGTCAGTGTTTATCTGTGTGATACGGTTGTCCATTTGCCGGAATTGTTAACAAACGCTTTGCTGAAAACTAGCTGTGATGTTCCTATGGTTATAAAACTTTCTTGCGCCACCAGTGATGCCCCTGCTCGCGCATTTGTGAAGCAAACTATCAAACACGCTGGTTGTCATGGATGCGATAAATGTGTGCAGGTTGGTACCAGAATTCACAACAAATTAGTGTTTTCTCCAGAGGCCGCCTCCCCTCGATGGGATAGTGACTTTCGTCGAAGGGTGGACATGAATCATCATGTTGGCTAGTCTCCGCTTATAGATATTAACTGTGATATGATTTTTGATTTTTCCCCTCGATTATATACACCTAGTATGCCTTGGTGTTGTTAGGAAGCTTGTCAAACTGTAGATGACGGGACCCAGTAGAATTCGTTTGCACAACCTGAAATTAATAGAAAAAGACTGAACTCCGTGGAGCATTGCATTCCGGTGGATTTTCCTCGCCGCTACACTTCCGTTCTGAAGTCGAAGAAGTGAAAAGCTACCAAAAGCAGACAATTTTTACTTTATCTTGGTCCTGTGATCCTTAAAAGCATATTACCGTCCTGTTAATACGATCATTTTTTGAAACCTTCAAATCATATCACTAGTTGTGTAAACTTTATTGTAATACGGTGCGTACTTTACTTCGTCAGTTTGTTAATGAATCTGGTCTTATTTATGGACCTGCGGAGATTGTTTGTAACGTTCACGGTCTGACACACCTATCCTACGATGTCGATCGGTTTGGACCACTGGACCAGTTCTCCGCTTTCTCGTTCGAATCTTTTCTTGGCAGGTTAAAAAGTAACGTCCGTTTACCTTCTATCCCCGCTGCATAAATTTACAGGCGACTTTGGGAGGCATTCGCCGGTTTAGTTCAACATAATTTTCTTCATGATACACTTGATGATACATGGATGCCATGTTTTCGTAGACGTAAAATCCACGGTCAGTCCATATATTAGCGACGCACAGTGCTTTCAAGTAGAGCCCCAAACAACGCTGTAATTATTGATGACAAACCGGCTGTCATCGTTAACATTGAAAATGCCTTCATTTATGTTCGTTTCTGTTCTTTTTCATCCCCCGTGTAGAATTTCCAAACCCCAACGCATCAGATGTACATATTTCGTGTTTACTCTTCGATGGACACATTGTGCATTTATCCTGTAAATAGCGTACAGCAGAAATGTATATCCGCATCCAACAGTAGTGAGACTGTTTTCATTCCGTTACTACATACATGTACCTGAGTGTCATAAAATAAGTTACACTTCTTCCTCATTTTTATACTCACGTTCACTGCGAACGAGTAACAGTTGCATTAATGGTCCCGGTATTAGGTGTTCTTGCTGGTGAGAACTGACTGCGAGAACACGATGGTGGTTATCCACTCGTCGTGGAGGATGCGGAACAACTGGATAATGATTCCACCATACCGGAGTCTGGAAGAATTACGATCGTTGGTTGACCAAAATAAACCTCTACTGAACGACACACCAGCGTATCATGTGACGGGTATTCATCGCACCGGTAATTCGCTACACTGTTTTTCCATGCACTTCTTTGCAGCTTCCCTTGAGAAAGCATGAAGCCACATATGTAGGGTAGATTTGAATGAGTCTATACGAACTGTGCCCATGGTGGCACAGTCGTCACCACAAAAGATGTTGGGAACTGTCCTCAACTCTGCATCGTCTACCACTTCAAAGTAAATCAGTGATTACCTAATTAACTCTCATCAGAAAAACTGTCTCATTATTAATCGACATTGATACGGACAAATCCATTGGTCAAGTGGACACCGGTAAACTTATTGTTTCAAAGAAATAATCCAAACAGCCCTCCTATATCGCCTCAGCCAAGATGTCCATTTACTCTTGCTTAAGGTGGACATGCTGGAGAAACTTATGCGCTCTAAGTTAGGTGTCGACCGTTCTTCTAACGATGATACTAAGTCGTTAGCGTGCCTGCCATTCATGACACCGTACCACACTCTCATTGACTTTGACACTGGCGAGGTCATCTTGACATCCGAAGAGAAAAGGAAAACAGCGGTACTGTCTACTTATACATCACTTACGATTTTCAAAGATGCGCTTTCTCTCCAGATTCGCAGGAACCACTCTGGGGAGTCTGCTTCGAAAAGTTTGTCAACGTTTGTTCACTGACGGTTTCGCCAAAATCGACGGCTGGATGGATATACGTAACCAACGACGACAAATAAAGGGGTCAAAGATACTGATCACTGTTCAAGGTAAAACGCGTCATTTGAAAACCTATTTTGTAGAGTCCATCGTGAACCATCCCCAGCTAACAGCGCCAATTGATGCTGTAGACATTTTTGTCAAAAAATCGTTCAACAACTCACGTGATCGGGCGGGAGATAGGACGACGAGACATAAATCGGCAAACAAAACCTGGCAACGTTCCAGTGTGCAGACCCCATCTACATCTGCTACCAAAGGACATATTGACTGTTAATGTTGTCTTTCGTATGCTAATAAAACTACCCACTTTTTGGCGTTCTTTTGAGGTACGTCAGCGATACCTTAGTAGTTTGATGTGAATAAAATGTGATACCGGACTTTTCGATGAGGGTTATACGCTTAATGGGTCAATGAAGATTTATTTTTTAAATTTTAGGTTTCTTTGCTCCAGCTAGCGGTTCCAAAAACTCTGATTGGGCGAACCGATGAAAAACGGGTGCGCATAGTAGTTACACTAAGCCCGTATGGGCTTAGTGAGCGTCACGTGACGCCGACGCATAATTTTCAGCCTGCCTACAAAATAAATCGATCTGAAGGCACTTTTGGAGGCTCGTCACTTGTTCGGTAAGTGGGTCAGTCTGGAGTGGTCACGTGATACGTTCACGCAGTTTTACGGCCTGCCTACGAAAAAAGGTTATTTGCCGTGTGTTTTCCGTGTGGGCTTTAAGCTGACAATGTGCGAAATGAGTGAAATAAGATTGATATAAGGTTGAAATGAGCACGAAAGTGGGACAGAACTATATACTGTTTTATCGCCTTTTTATTCGGGTTATGCTAACAGGGCAGAAGCAACAAAGTGACTGATCTTCTCTGACATTTCGAACCGGTGGTACCGCGTATTAAACAGGGCGACTAATTCCCAAATCTCTGTGCTAATGTTTGGACCGTATTGTTAAGTAGGCAACCACACAGGTTGCTGTATGATATTTATTTCGCACATTTTTCCGCCTCGCTTGCCTGGCGTTGCGCCCAATCAGTTGACTGTTCCTAGCGGCTACTTAACTTGTGAAGTTTTGTGAAATAAACACCCATACCGCCCAAGCCACAATTCAAAACAGCATTTATGACTGAATGTCATAACACTTGTAGCTGCTGTCTGAACCAGTTTCAGTTAGCTGTGGACTCCTGGCAGGTGGTGGATGTCCTGTGATCACACTTTTAAGATGCTGTGCCAAGAATTCGATTAACTTAAGATACGGTTGCAAAGGTTGATTTCAACTCAGCATCTGCATCATGTAACTAGTCCGTTAGCCAACTGGTCATACCACGTGAATCGCTAAGACGACCAAAGTCTCCTGAGTGTGATAAGGTTCTGGGCCTGATCGTGAAAGTATTTTTGAGCGATTGAAGAGTAAAGATTATGTGCATTTTTAAAGACAGAAAATCAAGATTGAGTGTTCATAAATGGTGCAGGCAACGTAAATATATGGAGGGAGAGGGAACTTGTGCGTCTGGCTGGTGCGTGGGCAGCCTAAATGAAACTCAGTCATGCCAGTGATTAGTTTTCGCTCGTTTTTGTCCACTGAAGCGGTGCTATTTAACGATATCATTTACAGAGCGAAAATTGATGTCTAATAGCATAACTGTTGTGTCGATAATTGTCATCGGAAGGGTGAATTTAGGATCTTATATAATATTAAATACGTACCGTAAAAACCAACTGGCTACCCTGGTGTGAGATAAGATTTTTGCTTGATTTTTGCTCGGGATCTCCACGTGTTAACTCATGGTCACCATTTCTAATCTTATTTCGTCGAGTATTGCTAGTGTCATAATTTTCAGTGGGTCGACCATTTACTGGACTAGTATGAGCTAGAGCGCTCAATCCCTCTCCTACATCATTGGTTGATTGATTAAAGTGCCTAAGCTGAGTACATCACTTGAGACACGTCCGTATACCCGGATAGATATCTTAGTAGTCCCTCTCGTTCGACAGGTCCTTTTATTGATGCACGCTGAAGACAACGGCTCAGTGGACATGAAAACATCCCAAATAGCTTGGGTGCAAGTGTAAGTGGATGGTAGACTAAAAATTGATTATAGTATCTCCGTGTAAATCACAGTCACTGGCTAGATAAGTTGACTAGCTGAAAGAGTTGATCAAGCGCCTATCAAAATTTGATCAACTGTGGCAGAAGTACGTGCAGAATATGGAAGTTTAATAGAATTAATCAACTCTGTAGCAATGTAGGTGGGCAGAAGGTGAGCTGAACAAGAAGATACTGAGGTCTGGTCAAATATACACGAGCAAATCAGTAACGAATTCCCAAAATATCGCATCAAAATGCGCGTGCAATTTTTGAAGCGGCCAATCTATGAGTTTTCTAAACTGACTTACTCTTACCGTTCGTGTTTTCAGCTTACACAAAATGTCTGCTCATTCGTGAGCACAGCTTCCAGTCACATATGGAGGTAGTGTGTAGTAAGGCATCGAATACTCTGAATCAGATTCTTTACCCGATTTATTGCACAGCCTCCGTGGACGGGTACTTTGGCTACACTCTTGTTGTCTCTGTTCAAGCACATCTAAGTGAAAGGCAATCAAGAACTGAAACTGGCAAAGATTACGTTTTTATTCGTGTAAACAACAACCCCATACTTACATTCCTGCGATAAGAAACTGAAGACTACTTTTAATAATAATAATAATAATAATAATAATAATAATAATAATAATAATAATAATAATAATAATAATAGATAGATAGATAGATAGTCACTCAATCTTAATGACCCCTCTATCAACGGCTGAAAGCTTTTTCATTTCCTCGCAGTATCCGAAACCTTTTGCTTTGGATACTGTTTAGTCGGCGTTTCGACGCATTTGTGCTCCGCACGGGTTGCAGTCCACACCAGCTGTTTACCTGGGTTTGTTGTTAAAGGATTTCGCATAGTTGCTACTTCTTTAAAATATCTTGAACCGTGATAACTGATTATTGATGTTGTTGCTTCTCATAACATTACGCCATATGAAAATGTGACTTTTAACCTTTTGCTCGGTAGAAATCCTCCTCTCAATAAGGACAGAGCCAACAATATTTCTACCTTTTTCAGTGAATCCATGTAAAAAAAACCGTAGTTTCATGCATCCGGTCTCATTTTTCTTTTATTGTCCCTTCTCAATATGAATCCTACACGCATTTCAACCTCATATACATGTAGTAACAATGTAGCTGAACCAGAAGTCCTTTCCACTTGCGACCAGTCACACGGATTTTCCCAACCATTCAGAAAAATTTTCCCTAATACTTATACGAATCATACTGAGTTGATTACCGGTCATATATTTCATATTGGGATGAAGAAATGACTTAAAATTGATCCTATCGTTAATGTGAAATGACTTGTTTGATAACCTCATTAAAAAGCATGACAGTTAAAGTCTCGAAGAAGAGCTGTACATTTCTGTTAGCCAGAAGCAAACATGAATTAAGCAAGTGGTGAACTGTGAGCTGATCCACGTGGAGCATCGACTTCATAACCTTCCCGTCGTGGTTACAATTGACTGGCTGCTATCCTGCGTTTGTTCTGAAAACATACACATCCTTACTGTTTGTAGAATAATCCTAATTCCGATGTCGTATAAAAGGCTGGTTTGTTGACGACGTATGCTTTTCTGTCACAAATAACACATGTTGGAATGTTTCTGGGCCCCTTGAAAAATAAACGAAAGACCTTAACTGCCCAATGAAACTCCCATGGGAGAGGCGAGCACAGTCGGATTCATACAATTGTCAAATTTTGTCGCTAGCTTTTTTCTATTAATTTCCTACTGTCAGCTGATGATGAGCAATGCGAGAAAGAAGGGGATTCTCAATTTATCAAATATATGAACCATACGGTTGTACGAAGGTCCATTTATTTGCCACCGGTTTTCACTGTTCCTGACAAACATTCCCACTTTGAGGGCAAGCAAATTAGCTTTCGTTCAACTTTGTCGCTCATCTCCTGTGGTCTCATTTTAGTTTCCTTGAGAGCGTTAATAGTGACGTTAATCCTATAACTCTACAGATCGTCTGAGCAGTTGAAAATTTCGTTGGATTACTAGATCGAGCAGTTGAGTTAGCCGCTATTCCGCTTTAATCAAAGCAGCAATATGCTCGCTGCATTTGATCATGAGTGCATGTGATGAAACTACCTCATCGAATAAAGAAACTTTGTGTGCTCGCTTGATTTGAGTATCACCTATATAAGTGGCAACCAACCTCTTACAACTCAAATATCCCATGGGACCTTCAAAATATCAGTCAACGCAGGCCGGTATCCATCGATGTCTGATGAGAGTTATGTGTATTCAAAGTCTTCGTTAAGTCTGCTTGAGATACACTGACCAACTGAAAGAGGAAGTTTTCGTGATGTGAAAACGATTGTATAGACGTCGTGGTTTCCAGTTGGTTTCAAATTGTAGCCAAATTTTATGACAGAATACACCCGGTGATTAAATACGATCAAAACACACGTAGTATTGACAAAATCTCGACTGGAAAACCATGAAGGTTACAGCAGTTGTGTTGATAGACTCCTTTGTGAATTTCTTCAGAAATCCTATCTTGACAGTCAGTCTATTGAATTCCATATAGAACATTGGGATGAGTGGATCAGTGAGTCCTTGGTATAGCTTCGTAGTTCAGATGGTACAGCGCTTGTTACGGTTGGACACGCTGTTTTTGTCACTGGTCTGTATCCAGTTAGTGCTCACAAATTGGCCTTCTTTAAAGAAAATATACTTATATGAATACAGAAGCCACTAGGCCACTATTACACTACTTGTGTCCGGACAAAGTTATCTGTATCTTCAAGTGTACTTACATTAAACCATTTACATAACAACACGGATAATCAAATGAAACATCGAGAAAATTTCCAGATGTCATCGTCACTGACATTATCACCGTAACACCAAATCTGGACGGATGACACGAGGTTGAACATTCGGTCACCAACAGTCTCAACAAAATACAGTGTCCGAACATGTGGTTTTGAATGCGGAACGCAAAACGATGCTAATCGATTATACTGATGTTGCCTCCTTAGGACTTGAGGTGCAGTGAACATGGTAGTCACCTTTGTTTATGGTATAAATGTGAAACCATGCCTTGGAGGGGACTTGTTAGTTGGTTTGTCCAGAGATGTATACTGTAACATGGGCTCACATAGATATTCGTAGATGGCATTGGATCTGGTTGACTGAGGTACCGGCTGTTTCGTACATGAAGTTGGAATCCGGAATGTTCCGAACAGGATGACTTGAACGGTAGCATGGAAAGCCCTGATCATCCGACTAGTCAAACAACATTGAGCTGTCGACCTTATAGGGAAGACGATAGCATACAGGCTTTTAACAAGCTGGTTCTGGTTTTTGGTTTTGATATTACTGGGGGCACATCTTTAACAAAATTGATTTACGGTAACCATTCAGCATGTACCTCAGTTCAGGACATAATTAGTCCTTCTTGAACAATCTGTTTGTCTGAGTTTGTCGGATTATTCTCTTTAATACTAAAATGTTGTTTTTTTATTCCAATCTTTAACTTCTGATGACTTCCATGATAATTAATTTTTGTAAAAGTTTGCCAACTCTTAGGTTCATTCCGATGGCGAAAATGTTGTGTTGCTGATACCGTCGGCCAAGTTTGTTTCTTGCTTAGGTTCCGATCGTAAGGGGTCTGAAAATGTCTACATCGGAGAAGCGCTATAGAAAATGACAGCCGAACAAGTTGGTTTCTTTGCTATAACTTGACCTAACGTAACTGAAAATCTTTTCGGCGGTTTTGAACATATTTTTATACATCACTCGTAATTTTCGTAAAGTTTAGTAAACCTATTCTGAAATCCTTCAATGCTACTTTAAGTCTACGACACACTTGTTACGGAAGGAGTTCCGAACTCAATGTTACTATGGAGATCAATCTATTCTGTGTTCAAAACGCAGAGTCGTTCACTGGACGCCTGTTTACTTCAACTCATTAGAATCTTTTCTGCTAGAAGTCGACCGGTAGGAACGGAAGATTCAAAAACTTCGGGCAGCACAAAATTACCTTGCCTCATGCACGGATTCAGTGTTCACTCCCGGCCACAGCTGGATTCAACGTAGTGTTGAATGAGACATAAATCCTACACACCATCAGGCATATTCACGATGATTCATCAAGCATGCATATAACCTGTGCTATCTCATTTAATGGGTGTGATCTGGAGACGATTTAAATCTTCCTCGATCAAATAAAGTAACTCAGTTTGAGGTAGATATAACTCAGAGCTGTTTGCAGCCAGTGCATTCCCATAACGTTTTCAGTGTACCCCATCTTTATAAGAATAACAGGCTGTTGTTTTGCTTACGTTAAAGCTAACCGAAAATGATAAAACTCTCCACTAGTGAAGTTTGAACTGCGACCCATATTCTCATCAGATAACTGTGTTGGTCACGGCACCTAGATACTATCGAATAATCATATATAAACATCTAGCCATAAACATTTTTGAGTAATGTTGGAACTTAAATGAGCCGACATCGTACATAATTACTGAGCAATGTCGTCAATAATAAACACTGAGATTTATTTCTTTATACTATTTTGTTCATAGCAAACAAAAATTGTATTGCTACCAAATTTAAGTCATCGCTGAAATATTGGATAGCACTTGTTTACGGTATCCTACAATTGTACTTGACGTAATGGTAGTAAAAGAACTGACAAATCTGTCCATTTCTTAAAGTTGTGGGAGGGAAGGTCTTCTTCTATAACTAAGACTCTAATTTTTCATCATTGTGGATATTGTCTTCGGTATGACTGCCATTCAGAAATGTGCGTATTAGTTACTTGTGAGGTAAGCGATGAAAACATACCTGGGATCTTTTGGACTGCGACTGATTCCAGAGTAACCAAGAATAATAAAAAAATTTTGGCCGATTCTTGTAGCCACAAGAATCGGTTAAAACTGGTAGTTGTACACTCCGTAGACACTACTCCTTCACAAACATCATGCACAACATTCAGCCAATTCGACACATCCTTATGTTTGTAGTGTGATAGTGAACAAATCGGAGTTCCAAATACACACAATCCCAGTGAGAAAGCCGAAAACAATACAATCAACCCATAATTAGGACTAAAATGATACCTCAACACTCTGATGTGTTTGTGATAAAAGCGGAAAACGGAGCGCTTGATCGTCCTCTTATTCGGAGCAGTGAATCACCATATGGGGAGGGGCAATAAGCCTGAATAAGAAAAGTAGGCGCTATATCCGAGTTGCACAAGAAACAACCCGTCCAAAGAAGCTTAAGGCAGACGCAAAATCCTTATTAATAATACTGTCTAACATAAAGCTTCAAACCATAAAACGTACGACGAAAAGAAACTCCTCCAATGTTTTGTTTGGCCGTGATGAACCTCCAGGTTGAGAGAATAATCCCTCACAAAAAGTGCTTGTGGACATGTGGGCTGAAGCTTTACGTGACCCGTGGGGTACTTGCTGATTAGAAAATTAAGCATTAAATCATTCTGGAATTTTAAAATCTCAGTTCACTAAAAGCTTAGTTGATTTTTTCGGGACAGACCTTGTTGAAAAGGTTTAAGAGAGGCCATTTTGTATGTTTAGGTAGAAGAGAACCACATTTCAACAACAGTCTCGAGATCACATGGGGTGCAACCTTCGGAAAGTCGTTCAGAAAGTTTCGGAGTACTCCTGATTTTTCTGGCACCAGCTTCGGTGCTTGGACATGTTGATAGTGTATTGGTAACGAATGACCCCAGATCCCTCTCCCTAGACATAGACTAAAGTATGGCTGTTTTAAGACGGTAGATGGTTGGCGTATTGACAATGGACTGAAAAAGGTGTAAGTGAAACAAAGCAAGGAGGAATCCTTGACGGCTTTGAGGATCTACAAGATCTGGACACTGTCAATTATACTGCATAGGATGGAACACTTTGAAGAGGATATATAGGCTATATAAACAATAGAGAGAATGGGTCTCAAACCTGAGGCTTGAAGAACCCCATTATTGCTTCATTCAAGGTTAGAGAAATAAATGAGGCTTCAAACAAAATGTCAACTGATGAGGTAAGTGTTAAGCCACCGAGGCCAAAATTACTCAGTAAGAATAAGGACAACACGAGGCCCATTACTAACTGCCTAACAGATATAACCACGAAAAAATATGTTTGAATAATCCATCAGTTGAAAATGACTATCAGGATTACTTTTCGGGCAGATGAACTGCAGACAGCGGCTTGTAGTTCACTGTCTTTCAGAACCGGCAGCTCCGTCAAAAACTTATCAAACGACTTAGCTTGACAAATGACGACGCCTATTTCAGAGCTCATTTACGTGTACAGTTTATTTTCACATCCGTTCTATACCTTCAACCGTTCACTTTGTCTCACATCGTATCTACTAGACTGTTTATGCTTTTTGAACATTCAACAAGGGGCGCACAATGTAGCTTACTTGTTGAACGCATCCGCCACCATCATTCGATTTGACTAACTGGAGGATCTATAAGACCTGTCCACCTGTAATCGCTTCACGTTTGCTCGATTTAATGCATCCGATCAACCTAGCAGATTCATCTAAGCCAAGGCATCGAGTCCGTGGCGCACGCTCTTCAACGCTGAATTGTTGGCAACTGTAAAAGCCGTTGTGATCTGTTCACTTCCGTTATCATTGTGCGTTCAAAAACGCCTCGTCAGAGTATTGAACTTCCTAAGTATTTATGCTCTCATCGATAATTATTTCCAACATTTTGTGTAACCCACAGGATAATGATATACAACCAGGCTTGGTGAACTGAGGCTAAACGTGAACAAATGAAAACTCTGTTTCTCTGCTAATTTACTGTCTACCACACCAAATGAATCGCTATAACTGTGCTGTAATTGGCTTGTTGATGAATCTTGTTTGCTACATGCTCTTTTTCAGTCGTCGTTCTCTGATGAAAATTTTACTGCCTCGTATCATCCGAGGCGCGACGTTGACTTACATAATCTTCAGATGACTGCTATGCATAGTAATTCCGAAAAACTCCAGGTAATTCTATGAATTAACCCCAATTTTTGTTCCAAAGTCTAAATACTGTGAAAAGTATGTCATATGTATGTATAACAGAACCCTGAAAGAGATCAAAAGTGATGCTTAACTGTAAAATTTAAATTCAGTCTGAAGGTTACAACACTGCGATTTCATAAGACCGCTGCCATGCATTTGCTTGTGTAAACTTCATATAAACAAAGCCGTCAAGGAAAAGACCAATCATTCTTTCCCTCTGCTACATATTGCCTATCCCTCTCACTAATTACTTACTATCCGTAACTTTACATTAGTAGTATAAACGCAGCTACGAAGACAACATGTCTGGCATATTCGGGTTGACTTATTGGTTTCCGTAATGTTGATTCTTTCTCACCTGGCTTGTGTGTACTTTCTGTCCTTTCATTGGTCTAACTGATGTCAACCAATAGAAACAACAAAATCCGTTTTGTTTCATGATACCCCTCTATTCATACTGACGAAAAGCCGAGTGATTGTGGTGGAGGGTGTTCTCGGTTTGTTCGGTAGTGAGAATTGGAACAACGCACCTCCTCCCCACCACCATCACCACCTCCACTGTTATGACCTACTATAAAATGATGGCTGCCGTGTGATCTGTCATGGATCACCGAACTGCAATTATAGTTGGCCGTCAAGGTAAGTCGCTTCTGACGCATTTGCATTCAATTTTGTTTAAGTCACTACCACAGAATGAGTAAATGAGATAGTATTTGATAGTCTGGGTTTACACACCTCGATTCCTCAACGTACATCATGGGTATTGGTTACAGATTTGACCAGTACAGCAAGAGTATTTTTGGTGTTTATAATCAAATGAAGAAATAAAACATCGTCCATCTATTTTAAGGTGTACATCGTCCAACTCAGCGAGAGTTTACAGTAGGACGGATGTTATCAGTAGAGTTAACGGGAACATGATTCAACATAGGTTCTCACAAATTGTTAACAGTTCTCACAGAGTGCAGACTAAAACCTCATACCTTCAGTTCAGTGACTAGTTATCGCTGTTTACTATCCAGTTATTAAACAATCGGAAGGTGGCATATCGTCCATTAAATCATGTGGGGTTAAGTATTAATGTAGAGTATGAAAAACCTCTTCACATCAGCTTATTTTCTATGTCTTAAACAGCTGTTGTAAGTTGTTTGCCGGTAACCAGAAACGGTTTGTCTGTATGGGCTTGGGCCATAATGAACTGCTTGGATGATGCTCGTAAGACTATCACGTTCTACTGCTACTTCTATCAAGTTTTATTGCTTGTGCGTTAAGAAAGGTTGCGTTTTCTTAAAATAACACAGATTGGTCGTCGTGCAATTAACTTAACTGTTCAGGATGTCCCATAATTTGGGTTGTTGGTAAATAGCTTGTTCAGAGAGCGTTAGTTGCTATTGGTTTTTTTTTGTTTCAGCTTTGAATGTTTTACTGAACCAATAATATCACATCTATTAATTCAGGAGAATAAGTTTTGGGTAGGAAAAGAAACAAACATTTGAGTTAATCTAACGCAAAGTGCAGAACCAGTAAGGGTAACTGCGTCGAGGCTATTGAGAACCGTGACTGATGTGCTCAAATGAATACTTAGTTTTCTCTAGGCGATTGCAGGCAAACTGATAAAAAAAGACAATTTTTCTTTAATATGAGATAGGTCAAGTGAATTCTGAAAACACATAGACGAAGACGAGAAGTAGTTTACCGCTTCGCCTAAGTATTATGTTTGATCATATGGGTGTATCGTTCTATACCCATTCGTTATCATATAATTAAACGGCGAGAGTGACAAAACTTTGAGGTTATACATTGAACCCATGTCACCCATTGATATGGATGTTACTAACCATGTTTATTTTAGGCGTCTTACACATGCTGTAATGTGTTTCAGACTGGGTACTTCGATTGGGTCTTCGACTCAGAGCTTTTGTAGTAAGCGAAGTAAACGTTTACAACAGTTAGCGTAGAACAGAATCTAAACCTCGATCATGCCAAGAACATTAATTATAGACAAGTTAAAACAAAAGCGAAGTTTAATTCTTGTGTTTCTTTTTGAAAACGACAAACCGAAGTAAGCCTGTAAGAATGAGAAAACTATTGTCAGTTATGTGTGTGTCCAACTCCTGCCAACCGAATACTCGACTATCTATCAAGAATGTAGAAAAAGTAAAACGAATCCGCCGTCGGTGGGACATACTAAGTAGTTACGTTGGGTTCGACAAGCATGTGCATAAAACTGATGGAGAAGAATGTGACAGACATAGATTTGTCCTACGTGATTATTCGACGAATGAGTATGCATGTTTATCCCGCATTGTCTTAAGCAAGCCAATAATTTCAAAACTATCCTTTAAATAGAGCTGACCAATCTGGTCTCGGGTGAATTTCAAAGCTTTTCGAACCACTTAGCCTTCCGGCCCTTAAAGTTAAACAACGTACTTTTTATAAATGAAGCTAGTGGGTATTTCACAGGATCAGATAGTCACGTCCATGAGTTTAGCCCCATTCTCCTCAACCAGTGACAAGTGACTAGCGTTTCCTTATTAGTTCGAATCAGGTTATTTACCAGAATACTATTATTTTAGTTTTTGTTTTAACTTCAGCTAGTATACTGCTTTTTACAACAACATTCTGGTCGTAATTACAGACATCATGGTGTAGGTCATCCAACCTTTTACAAAGACCAGACTTATTTTGACTAAGTTCGTGAATTATTTAGTGTAGTCATCTTCATCGATGTTAGTTGTTCAGGTGGAACAATGAGTTCACTAGGTGCGGTGATCGTAGGTATGTTTTCCTTATTTGTAAGTGGAAAAATGGCTATAAGCTCAGTCTGTATAGGATCACACACTCATGAACACGCGGTCTCTTGACTGAAATAAGATATACATCAACCGCTAGGATAGATAATGACCAATAAGTTCAACTTCTTTTTTACTGTTGACCCTATGGACCGGCTGTCTTTCATCCACTTCAATGAACGCAGCTTGTGTATACCAGAAAACAGGAAGAGACACTTTCAATACATGATCGTACTCTGGAACATCCCCTAGGCTCCGATGTTTCAAGTTGGGCCCCAAGGTTAGCTTTGGACGATAGTACTTTCTAGGAAGGTAGCAGCCTAGCTATAATCAACCCGAACAGTTACACCGCAAAGTAATCTAAAATTTCTATTCCAGCAACGACAACAATTATTATATGTCCTTGATGTGAACGGGGTGCAACCAAGGAACCTTGAAGTCACGATTTTCGTATACTAGACTTCGAATTGTTCGTTAACGAGTTTCATTTATAATATTGTATTATTCATTGTGTATGTTTTGTTCCTGTTTCCATCTTCAATAAATCCAACCGTGTGGTAAAGACAACCAATTGCTTCAGTGCGAGACATTACATAAGTGATGACAACAATAGTCAGGGTCCTTCTTCTTGACCCCAATCAATCAACAACCCAGTTTGGATGTACATAGTGTTAGCAGTCCACCCAGTCTATTTTACTTTCAAGGCCCAGTGAATATTAATCTACCATGCTTTCGATATTCAAGTGTCCGTACACTTCGTTTTCAATTATTTTACAGTTTTTTATCCAACAATGTGGAAATCCGCCTTTCTTTTACTGTTTGGAGTGATCATTCTGATCCAAGCTGTTCCACTTGCGAGTAAGTATTTTTGATTTACATTTAATCAAAACGATTTTTTTCCAAATTCACTGTTTGTTATGTTTTTTTTCAAGTGGGACTTCGGATAGATATAAGATTATTTGGATCATGGTAATGGCTACTAGTAAATGAGGAATGTCATGAATTCTGTACAATCCTCAGTGTCAAACAGAACATTTCGGTGTGCTAAATTTCAGTTCGAATGGACGCAGTGCTTCTCATCGTCTTTTTGTATGTTATACGCAGGCGTGTGACATGAACCTAGAAGTCTGTCATCGGACTGACTTGTTCAGAACACAATTTTTCTCCCCTGTTCAATCGTGTACTCCAACCGAACTAGGTTTTTTCATCGCTTGACTTCCACAGTCGATTTCTGACCGTCTGTTCTGTTCATACCGAACTCCAATTTAGTTACTAGACTAAATTAAAGCGTCAATTTGTACTTCACACTGATTCACATCTCACACGGCTTTCTATCTTTTGTAAATGGCAGAGACTTTCAATTTAAGTGGGATCTAATCAACAAATCGTAGAAATTGAGGGTCGGTTTAGGTAGACTCAATGTCATTGACGTAAGACCAACTGTGTCTGCACTGAATCAAACGTCATTTCTGTAAGATGTCCTCCTGGAATTAATTCATTGTAACTAAAACTTAGTTCAGTGAAAATCGAACATTGTTTCAGAACTTTCATGGATGTTTTTGTCATCGTTAACACAGTTGGGAAGGCTGTAAGTTTGTCACGGTCACAAATTTGTACAACTAGCAAATTTCAAATAGCAAGTATAAAACTGTTTTTGCAACAGAAGGTGATGTAAGATTGTAGAGAGGTAAATTGATTGAAGGTTACATTACTTCTTGACTAAAAACATGAACTAAACAATTCATTATTTAGTTATTACACAAAATTTCAAATACACATACATCCTAGAATAATCCAGCATTAACCAGCTTTTTACGGAAAGATTGAGTAAGTGAAAATTAGCCTATTCGGGTTTCACTTATCCTCATCTGTCTTCCCTGAGATATATAACTAACTGATATGGCATGATCATGTGACAACCTTTAGGTGAAAGTGTACAGTCAGGTGATCTAACTTGAAGCTGACCTCGTGCCTAGTGGATAACCGATGTACTGCCCATTGTAGTACCAGTTTTACATGAACTACCAGTTGTGCGGCACAAAGCGTACCGTGTCTTGTCGATTAATATAATAAATTTCCCGTGTACTGATCGATAAACGGCCATATGCACCCTGAAACACACGCAATCGTTGTGTGAAACTTTTTTAACAAGGAAACTGCAAAAAAACTTAACAACGAGCATTATTTTTCTGGTGGTCTCTCAATGACTGACGTCAAGCAACTCCTTTAGTTAACTGTCTTTTATAGGCACAACAAGGGCGTACTTATATTTTAACACACCCCAACGGTAAATCTACATAAAAAAATGTTCCAGTCATCCATCATTGTCTTCTTCTCTATGACAATAATACAATATCAAACTAAACAAGGTTACTGTCTCATTCTTGCACCCTCTAATGATTGTCCGTCCCATATGAATGATACGACCATCTAAGATCGTTTAGTTTTAGGAAAATATCCCAGTGTGTATTTGGAAGACCTGTAGGCTAACAGTTAATCGTCTGCCAGTTTGTGATGCTAGGGAGTGAAATCCATACACCACCAAATTCATTTCATTTTATACGAAGTACGCAATCGTTTCCCTTAGATATCGACAGTAGTTTCGGAAAGTTGATCAAGCATTGTGTTCAGGCTGTAATTCGACTGTTCTCATTCTCATAGATTGAGACGTTAAACCACATAAAAAGACTAAGCCTAGAATGTAACTTGTCTACCGCAATAAAAAAAAATTCTCCACGCTCGTCTTTCTTATTTGCCAAAGTCGGTTGTGTTGCTCTACCAAGAGTCAACCAATCAATACCCAACGTGGTTCTCAACAGCCCAACCTCAACAGCTCAATCCGGTAAGCTGTGATGATCAACTGCATACCACGGAAACTGAATTTGTAGTTGGTGTTAGCACGTACGCACGCACATACACACGCGCGTGTTTCTTCTTGGTTCAGGTGGCTTCACACATCGTGTTCTGTTGTCTTGGCTGTTGTCCATGATACCGGTGTTCCTCCAGAGGCTTTCTGTTATTTTCTTGATTTTAAGCCTACGTGAACTACCTTTTTGGTACTCACATTCCTGATCAGCGCAGTCATCATCGTCAATACTGTTGTAGCAGTATACTGTCCACGGTATCTCTTGTCTACTAGTAGCTCACGGAATAGACCGTAAATTATTCGAATGAGTTAATGGTGAAGAGAATATTGTCTTGGGACATAACATAAACTCACGTTTACACAAGCAAGCAAGTGTTTTTTATATGAAGTGTTAGTCAAGTCCGTCGGAACTCCGGGCCATTGTGTGACCACTACACATGCTTAGAAGAATCAGATGTACAAAGTCCGGTTTATTTCACAGCTGCGTGCGATCATGGAATCTCATACTTATGCAAATACACGATTTCCCTGTTAACAGCTTGAGTCCAGTAAAAAAAATTAAGTTTCTTTACACTTGGAAGTCTTTAAAATATCCAGATGATTTTATGCATGAAAGTGCTTAATAAGCACCAGCTTACTCTTAGACACAAACGGTCTTAAGGCTTGCTGTCCCCTAGTCAGTGATATAATGTCCATCCTAGAACATTTGAATGGCATGTATACACAAATTTTACACTTTGTATGTGCAGTGTGAATTGCTTGTGCACGCCACATTTGATTCCCACTGAGATACTCAATTGCATGTGAATGGTTCAGAGCACTGACAAAGCAGACAATAGAAACCATAGACCGACGAGCAAACTGTTGCTCTCATTCCAACACCACACCTGGTAGATGTCCATTTCTGCTGTTTATGGATGATAATTACAATCAACCGTTTGATCCCAAAAGAGTACTTGTCATCATGCACTACGTAATTTTGAGATCGAGCTGATGGCTATTTAACTCCAGGAGCGTAAAGGATCATTTTAGAGCTATGGGTGTGTACCGTATTGGGTGCACAGCTATTCACGTATACTTTTCCTTCACTATGCTGACATTCGGAATTTTGAAAGAAAACACGATTCTTATCAAGTCCGGTATTAAGCTATTTGCAAAATACTTCCATACAATCCGGATAAGGTCAGCTGATAAAAAGCGTTTAACTACATTTTTCATTTTCAGGGAGATTTCTGTTGCAACCAGGGTTAATAGTAAGAGTTAACGGGGCCGATATCGTGTCTTCATTCAGAGCCACAGAACATATTTAGTGCTAGTTACACAAGTTTGCCTGTGATTGTCTAGAAGTTGTATTTTATCAAGTTTAGCTCAAAGCCAATTGTCTAATTGTTTACAAGCTCGACTTGCAAGCAAAACCTGTGGAATCCAATATTTGAATATAAACTACGTGCTTATTACCGACGTACTACACTGAGAGAAGTTGATTTCAAACCGATACTTTTTTGTTGATTTTCATTTAAAAATGGTGATCAGGTGCGTTTTGTGAAAGAATTATGCTAGCTTATCTTCTTAGTCCAGTGTATAATTTGTTCTTATAACACAAGAACCAACAGACCTGTCAAGATTTTGACGTTGTTGTGCTATTCTAACTAGTTTATTATAGGTTTCTAAACTACTCATTCATATAGCAATCTGACAGTTGTATTGAACAGCTGACTAAAGTAAACTAAATATTGTTGAACTGTAGTCTGTTTCACCGGTTAATAGATCAGCCAGTGCAAATAACACCATAATTGAGTCCGTTACTTGCGACTTAAATAAACTTGAAGCTGCCATACAAAACACGTGCGACGCAGTAGACGGCCATGGAACTCACTTCGAACACTCATGCGCTCACACTTTGGGCCCATTTACTCGGTTGTCCTAATCATCATAGTTAATTACACGAACATTTTCTGTACTGTATAGTGAGAGTGTTTAAAAATTTACTCGCTAAACAAATATGAATGGATACCGGCAATCACCGAGACCCGAATGGAGATTGTACAATTAATTCCATTAATGTTTATTTCGACGTAAACCTGCCAATGGCCCAAATCGATCAGGGCTCAGAACTGATGCATATTTCTTAGATAAAATGAAATAAGAACATAACTTTACCAGCAAGTTGTAATATTTGACGTCTTAACCACTTCAGGCGGCCTTCTTCAGAAATGGTATCTTTGAAATCGTACCAGTATGTTTTTGGTTATATCATTTCTGAGAAAGACCATTCGAGGTGGTTGAAACTTCGAGTATTACAGCTTGCTCATGACGTTATGTTCCTCTCGGTCCGTTTATTAAACACGTGTTAAACACAAGACTCAGACTATTCGACCACGTTTATACGGAAGTATTTACGGGTATTCTACAAGCGTTGCATAATTTCCTTCAGAAACCGTGCAAAACAGAGTGACTGTGCCCAAAAAGAGGTGGTAAAACCAAGATTGTTGTGCACAGAACTTTTAAAGTCCCTTCGTTGATAGTCTGCAGTGGAACAGAAAGAAGACGATGCACATGATATACAAAAGAAAATACTGTTTTAATCTCGCTGACAATTGGAAGTTGACGGAAAACTACAAAGTTTACAATCCGGTCGTCTCAAGTGATCTCAGCTTGTCTACCATCTGTAAGTCGGCAAAACCAACTCGGTAGTCGAGCTACTCACCAGGTTATTTGGACAGGTTCATTCATACTGTTTCACTGTTCATTCCAGTTCACTAATGTGTCTCTATCTTGTGTTAAATATCCAAGTTTACTGTTTTTATTTCGTGAAGAACACTATTCCTATTGAGAAGGGATAGCGAAAGGGAAACAAATGGGTTACGACATTATTTAACCAGATTGGTTGTTCACATTGAGGTATTTCTTAATGGGCTACCGGTATGCCAGAGGAAGCTTGATTTTAGTACATGGGATCCTCTATTAACCTCAACATTCCTTAAGAAATATACAGATGATTAACAAAGGTAACCAGCTTTGAGGTAACTCGATAAAACTAAAACATCAATTGAGGTGTTTGACCTACACAATGCATTCTCTCAGCATTCGAGTGTACCAATTCTGGAACAATCCAGCAGACTCCTTTGTAAATGCTTGTTGGGTCGTTTAATTTATATGTACAACTGATACACACATTTGGGACAGAAAACCCAGTATTCAAATAACCTCATCACCAGACTCACTGTGTTAAAGATGAAGGTATTGTCGATCTTTCATTGTCGTCTGTTTTCGTTCGTAGAGTGTTTGCTATGTGCTTAATAGACAGTGGCCAGGGTTTTATTTCATTCATTATCCCATGACTTTCCCTTTTACAGTCTTTATGGTACTAACCCTGAACAGCTGAAACACACTCATTACACAGTTTCAGATGTATGTGAACATTCTCATCTTTTCCTAATATACAATGTTTCTATGAAACCCGTAAATCTTACGGAATTATTGATGTAGAATTACATACGCATCAGAATATTGAAAACAACACTGTCCAAATCCCGTGGTTTGATAGTTGATTATATGCTCTTGAAAAGCTTGCGTTTAGCAATAACTAACTTATATTTCGCTTACGATTTCCTCTCTGTCTCTCTCTCTCTCTCACAGTCGATGTTACTGAAACAATTGCTGAAACTTCAGAACCTCTGCTGGTCTACACTAAGTTATCAACAAACACAACATTCCCCGAAAACCACTTAACCGATGCAACAATAAGTGGTAATCAAACAACTGTGACAACAGTTAACTACACCGATACTACCGAGGTGCCGACGCCAACAACAGAAAATTTCACGGAAACAAACACTATTATGTCAACTCTAACGTCAACCTCAATGGGATCTGAAGACGCATCCACAGTCACGGTCAGCGGAACTACTACGGAAGCGTCAGGCACATTCACAACTGAACACACACGTCCTACCACAGACAGCAGTAACCAATCAACCACTATTCAAAACGAGACCTCTACTATATCAGATCTGGAGACCACCCAAGCCATGTCGACGGATGAACACACAACTAACGTGACATCACCCAGTGAACCATCTGCATCTGAAGTCACAGATCTCAGCAGTGAACAACCTGTGTCCACGACCAGCACACCGGAATCTG